>VMDO01003049.1:0-29356 GCA_007922755.1 Pedetes capensis
TCAGGAGAGAACAATCCCTGGAGAAGGACATCATGTTTGGAAGAGTGGCAGGTCAACGGAAAAGAGGAAAACCCTCCACCAGATGGATTAACACAGTGTCTGCAACAATGGGCTTAAACATAAATAAGATGGTTTGCCTGGCACAGAATCGGCAAGTGTTTCAATCTGCTGTACATAGGGTCGCTATGAGTCGGACTCATAGCGGCACCTAACAACAACAACAACAAACATTGTTAAACACTAGGTATCACCTAAATCATTATTTTAAAATGCTATTTCTATGTGGAATCGAAAATTTTATATGAACTTACAGGTTTTTGTCTTTGGCAAAATTTATAATGCAATGAAAGTTACCAAAAAGTTGCAATATACTGATATTCAAGCAGGGCCCTAAAGGAACCTGATAAAGAAAACCTCCTCCACTTTCCCAGTGTTTATTTTAGCCCCTAGCAAATGCTTGCTCAAGAGCTACCTGTCTTCTTGAGGTTTTTAGCTACTTAAATTGTTACCAAGGAGGTTTCTCTGAGACATTATGGCTTCACGCAGGAGACCTTCTAGACACTGTTTCCTGTGATAAGCAACATCTGTGCCTGAACTCGATAAAACTGCTATATGACCAGTTCTTTGTTCTCATTTAGAGGAGTTCACATCCTCCCCTCCCCTGTCTGAAAGTTGTGAGAAATAACTGATCACATGACCATCCTCTACCTTCTGTAACCTTGCCTTGACTGTTCTGATGCCCTTGTCACCTTTGTAAGCCCTCCCTCTTCAGGGACCCTATAAGAGGTCCAAGCTTCTTTTGTTTGGGGCTCAGTCTTTGGAAATGGTTCCACTGAGTCATGTACCACTACTAATAAAGTCCTCCTTAAGTCTTGGGTCTTTCTTATTCCCTGTGGAATTCCACAACAATATATGTGGAATATGAATGACAAACAGGAAACAGAGACTTACACGACCTTATACATATATACGCTGGGATTTAGCTCAGTTGGTAGAGCGTTGCACTGCAGTCTCTGAGGTCCCGAGTTCAATTCCCAGCACCACAAAAATGGGGGAAGGGCCTGGCAATCACTCCCAAGGCAATCCCGAAACAGTCAGCCATTGCAAACCCTATGAGAGTCACTATGAGTCGGATACCGACTGGAGGGCACCTAACAACAACAATAACATACATATATACAGTAGGCACACTGCTCAAGCCACAAACTTATCTGGATTTGATTCATTTTTGAACATTATTTTTATTGCTTTCCTTCTAGTTAAACTATTATTGCGAAAGGCCTAGAATTCCTGGCAACTATATGTTGACTTAGCTTCCATTCTTTAATACAAATTTGATGAACTCTCTATGAGCTGATATCATCTATTTTCTTTGGGTTCATTCCCACATCGTTGGTGGGGATTTGATTTCAGACTTCATCTGAGGAAATAGACTTTATTTCTAATTCACAATGTGATGAATTTAGGCAATTAATCTGAAAAGGCTTGTAAATGGAAACTATTTTATTTCATGAGCATGGAACAGGGGAGAATGTGGCAATGTATTCTCAACTTCTGCATTGCATTTGCTATAATCATGAATGCTAAAGCAGAAGGAAATTTCAGATTTCTCAGAGAGCAAAGCAAGCAGAAAGTAGAAAGCCTGAGAAACAAGGTCACAAAAAAGACAAGCTGAGGAAGACAAGACACCCAAAAACTAGTGAAGAAACCAAGAGAAGATAATGGGAAGGAAGGAGGAGTGAATGTTGGGAAATGCCCTTCGGTGATCAAAGAAGAGAGCTACTGCACTTCCTTTGTGCTATGGATTGGATGTGCTACAGATGGTTTCAGTGAAAAATCCAAAGGGTATAATAAACAGGCAATACATAGAACTTTGAAGAGATGAAAATAAGATAGAACTATTATAAGGAAGCCTGCAGCTGTAGCCCTGTGGCATCTGATCCCGTCAGATCTCAGAAGCTAAGCAGGGTCGGGCCTGGTTAGTACCTGGATGGAAGACCGCCTGGGAACACCAGAAGCTGTAGGCTTGGGAGAAGGACCTGGCAACCCCCTCCCAAAAATCAATCTGCCATTGTAAACCCTATGAACAGCAGAGAAGCACTGACAGTTGTGTTTCCTCTGTTGTACAGAGGGTCGCTATGAGTCGGATATCGACTTGACGGCACCTAATAACAACAACAACATTATAAGGAAAAAATAGAGATCAACAGAAGGAATTTCTTGTAAGTTTGAAAGACTTAGATGGCTGAGGAAAATCACTTGCTCCATGTCTTTTTAAACACAAAATCTAAAATATAGCCTTAGATTTCACAAGACTTGAAAGGAAAATTTTGAGACTTTAATAGACCTTAAACATAAATTTTGCTCTATTTTAATACTTTCTAAGGTCATAATGTACATAAACTATTGTGATTCCTTATTTCACTTGGATATACTCATTAATTCACAAGATTTTTCTTTTTTTGTCTTTTTTTGTGGTACATAGGGGTCGAACTCAGGGATTTGCACGTATTTTGCAAGTGCTCTATCTCTAGCCTATTATTATTATTATTATTATTATTATTATTATTTTATTTTATTTTATTTTTACTTATCTATTATTCTTTTTTATTTTGAGTCAAGGTTTTCCTAAGTTATACAGGTGCTTCTGGCCTCAAGCTCAAAATCCTCCTTCCTCTGCCTCCTGTGTCACTGAGATTACAAGCACGCACCATCACACCCAACAAAGACTTTCCTTAAGTAAATACCTTATTCAACTTAATGGAATATTTAGGGAAATTTCAGGTTAAGATACATCTCCGATTCAATGAAATTTATGATTTTCTTTATTACAATGATGTTAGTATAGTAAAAATCCTGAATAATAATAGAAATGTGTTTCTGGCTAGGCATACTTTTTTTTATTTAGTGTGTTTAGAGTTGCAGGCATGGGGAGTGCCCATAAATTCATTTCCAGGAACCAGTGTTTCTAATTGAAGACAGATATTAGAATTTTCCCAGCCCATAACTCCAAAAGCTTCCTATAGTTGGAATCTAATGTTGCAAGCCATACCTCTGCACTTATTCCATTACTTTTGTCTTTACATATAAAAGCAATAAAAATATGATTCTATATCCTAAGGTAGACCTTAAGTGCTGGAGAGTTTCTTGGCTCTCATTCTATCCCTCGCCTGTGTTTCTAGATATTAACATATTATTTGCATGAATGTCATTTACAAATGTGGGCTGGAAATGAAAATGGGAGATTGACTAAAGCAGTCTGTGAATTCATTCAGTCGGTTTATGTCTGAACCCATTTAGCCTTTTATGGGGAAGAATTCATGGCAAGCTGCATTTAAAGGCTAACCCCAGAGCAAAGAGACCCAAGTGGTTAGTTAGCAAGACTCAACCTTATTCTCTCAATGAATCTAATGTGGAAATCAAAGAACTGAGATATAAAAATTTATACTGGAGAATTTGGATAACAAAGTGATGAAGGGGGATGATTTTGAGAGAAATGTACCTTTCTGTGTGCCTGCACTGTCAAGCTGTTGTGGCCTGGAGAGCTAGACTAGACAGAGTATCCTGGTGAACACCAGATAAGGACATATGGAAAAAATAGGATGCAAAGTGTTTGCCTGTGAACAACATTCCACCATAAATAATGCAAAAAATAAGTCTGTGCAAACTTAGAGTTGACAGATTTCCTCACATATCCTGATTTTAGGTTAAAGACCAACCTGACTTCCCTTTTGTTGCAATATACACTGTGTGTTCATCAAAGGGCACTGTTTTTTGGGATTTCGCAAAGGCAATTTGCATTAACTATCTATATAATTTATGCCATGATCCTGTTCATGTTATTTGCTGATATTTTATGTGCAATATGAATAATGTCACCCCCTATTTGTTAGTAACCTATTCATGTAATAATTTCTTCTAACTTAAATGTTCATAAAAGTGAAAAATAGAAGCACTGTGATATGGAAATTAAACAAGGGAACCATTACATAGAGAATGCATATCATTCCCCAGAAAGTCTGTGTCTCATAGGATTTCTAAGTAACCACAGTAAGATGTTTTATACACCCACATACAGGAAAAGAGAGAGGGAGAGAGAGAGTGGGAGAGAGAGAGAGAGAGAGAGAGAGAGAGAGAGAGAATGGCTTTGTGATTCTCTTCTGTAGGCCTGCATTTCCTATGACACTGTATATTGACTACAAAATGTGTACTCTGTTATCTATCATATACTGACGTCTAGAGTATTCAGACTATTTCTTTTTGTTAAATTTCTATTTAATAGAAACAAATCATTTGGGAAGTTCAAAGCATTGAAGTTTAAGAGTGCTTAACTTTTTTGATAATAGTGGAAAACCACAATGCATGGGAAAGTGTGTGTTTGTCTGTCTGTCTGCCTGTCTCTCTGTCTGTATCCATGCACACACTCTTTACATACTTCATAAGAAAATGAGAATTTAAGTGGTATTCATGGTAGTGTTCTCATTTGAACATATTTCTGACCTTTTAATAGCTTTTAGTTTTTATTCTCTTTAAAGAAAATTAACTGTAGGAAACCTGTGAAAAAATTAATTGGTTCTCAAAAACTAAGCTTTCTCATTGTAAAGTTTGTATCAATTTCTTGAGCATACTCTAATATATTAAGTAAAAGCAAGGCAATTTTAAAATTTGAAGTAAAGGGGATGATGGGAGTATTTTTCAGGAATTTAAGTAGAAATCACCCAGCTCTAAGGATGTTTGAGGCATGAACAGCTAGTGGTAGCTATAAGAACATCGAAGAAATTCCCCTAGATGTTATTCTCACTGCAAATTCTGGTATAAGTCCTCATGAGGGAAAAATATCTGTTTTTACCAATTCTCCCAAATTTTAATCTTCACTTTCTATTCTCTTTATATCTAAAACACTGGTTGTGAATGGGGAAAATAAAGCAAAAGCTGATTACTCAAAAAGAGTTCATCTCACATCAGTGCTACTGGTTGATGACCTACGTCCTCCCTAACTGATCCAGTAAACACATGGCCTACTATGCAGATACGATCAGTTATCTTCATTTAAAAGGATCTGCAAGAGGAATCCACTCTTAGAGAAGTGATTTCCCTACTCCAACAACAACAAAAACCACTCCATAATAACTAAGTCAGTCACTGCACAGCATCAACTCTGCTAGTTGAAAAGAAAAAAAATCAGGAGCGTGGATTCATACACTTGAAAGAAATACATTAAGTTCTATTCTAGCAAAATATTTCTTATTTTCCAGTTATTATGTGGTGATTCCTTTAGACTATTTCTTACAACTAGAATTTGTTTAGTCATTTGGCAAGTATATTCCCAGAGACTTGACAAGATGTTGGACGTATCAAATTTATTAGCTGTAGCTCCAAAATTCATATTAAAGTATTAATCTTGGGCTGGGGATGTAGCTCAGCAGTATAGCACCTGCCTAGTATGTGCAAGGCCTTGGGTTCAATCCCCAGAATCACAAAAAAGTTAATATTTTAAATAAGGTGATTTTCAAATAAGCTTCCTTCATTTTGTTACTTCAAATGTATCAGAGAGAAATTTCAAAGCACAGTCATGATTATTGTTTTTCAAAGAGTAATTTCTATAGAAATATTTTCTTTAAATTGTTTAGTGTTGAAGAAAGAAAAATTGGCCATTAATTTTTTCTAATATGTAGGTTTTCTCTTAAAGGTAATCTATTACTTAGAATAATGTGATAAAAACAATTGTGTTATTTGAAGTAAGAGTGAAGCTAATAATATAACTACAATACAATTTTTGCTGCAGTTAGGGTTTTTGTTTGCTTTCAAAACATTTTTCTCCAGATGACTTTTCCAGACCATATTTAGCTATTTCATCTAAAAAGACATACTTTTTCAAGGTACAGTAATATGAATTACTAGTGGAGTTTGGACTGTCACTTTTCATTTTCCATGAAAATGTACAGGTATAGGCAACATTTCTAGAATCCTAAAATTTTAGTTAGAATTAATTATCTGAAAAATACCAATGGAATATCCACTAATCAAATCAGAAAAGGGCTCTAAAATTCAGCCACAGAAAGAAATTGTTGTTGTTGTTGTTGTTAGGTGCCGTGAAGTCATGTCCGACTCATAGCGACCCTTATAGGGTTTCAAATGGCTGATTTAAAATATTTTTCAATACTTTTGGAGATGTGTGGCCTTCTGAGATCAAAAACGAACAATACCGTCCTTCTAAATGGATGTCAAGGGTGTGGTCTCAGTGGTAGAATGCTTATTTACCATCCCCTCCAAACAAACACACACACACACACACACACACACACACACACACACACACAATCTTCCATATGGGGTCTTGACAAAAAAAAAAGCATCAAAATAAAAACCTAGAAACAAAACCTAGTGAGCTGTTTAGGTAATTATTGTATACAAAGTGTGCCCCCCAAAATGTATATACATATCGGGACAAAGCTTTCTGCTTTGCTGTTGTAAGAGTGCATTGTATGCTTGTTCTGCTGACTCTTTTCTCATGTGCATGCTGTTGGATACACCTCTGTGGTGAGGGTGTAAACTCTTCCACAGCAGAAGTAGCAGGATTTGTTGCTGTGCCAGGTCTCCTGGATCCTTCCTTGTGTACATCATACACAGTACCATGTGTCTCACACTTATCACAAATATGTGCAATTGTTAGGCATGTTCTGTTGGATCTTCTGTTGAATACTCACACCTTCATTGTCATTGTACTTCCACAATGTTTTCACATCTCAAATGCCACTACAAAAAGTTCTTGCCGTCTGTGAATAACTCCACTTCTGCTATATTCTTTGACCATCTTGGCTCTAGCATTCATTTGATTAAACCCGTCTTTTGAGAGAACATTATACTACACATTGCTACCATAACACAATTCAACTTTGAACAGTAATACATAGATAATATCTTTTAAAATGTATATGCATTTTAGTACCCCAGTATAGGCTTATAAAACTTAATATAAATATAATAAAATATAATAGTTATCTGTGTAACAAATATGATTTTTCTATCAAAATATGGAGAATAATGAGCAAATGAGGCCAAATAAAATGTTGTTTGAGTTTCAATTTTATTTAAATAAAATATAGGTTGATATTATTCCTAATGTCATTTATTGGTGAAACCTATACTTAAAAAATAAAGCTAATCACTAGTATTTTCTAAATTATTAGAGATATAAAATCTAAAATAGTTTATAGAAGAAAAGTTTAAAAAGGTAAAAATTAACAAATAAAAAATTAGGAGGACTCATAAAAATAAAAATTAACCATAAATACAAATGAATTATTGTTGTTAGGTGCTGTCAAGTTGGTATCAGACTCACAGCAACCCTACATACAACAGATGAAACACTATTGTTAGTGTTTCTCTGCCCTTCATAGGGTTTTCAATGGCTAGTTGTCTTTTGGGAGTGGGTTGCTGGGTCCTTCTCCCAAGCCTACAGCACCTGGTGCTCCCAGGTGGTCTCCCATCCAAGTAGTAACCAGGTTGGACCCAGCTTAGCCTCCAAGATCAGACAGGATAGGATGCCACAGTGGTATGGCTACAGGCATTCTCTCCATTTTTATTCAATATAGTACTGGTATTCTCAGAGCAATAAAGCAAGAGAAAGTAATAAAAATAATACAAGAAGGAAAGGAAGAAATCAAATTATCTTTATTTGCAGACATTATGATTTTATACTTAAAATACCCTAAAAACTCCACCCCCCCCAAAAAAACCCCTCTTAGATCTGGTAAAACAAACCCTTTAGGCCAAGTAGCAGGATACAAAATCAACTTAACATCCATTTTCTCAAGAGAAATGAAATCATGTTCACAAGATTATTTCAAGGGCATAGAAACTGTACTAGGAACTGAAGATGATCATGAATATAACTGAAAATGAAATACATCAGTAAAGTAAATTCAAAATTAGAGTAGCACAGTAGAAAGAGCAACATTCTACAAGTTAGGAGAATTTCAGCAGCTATATTGATGATTATACACAGCACAAATCCTTTTACTTCTCACCTTTCCCAGGTATTATATTCCAAAGTGCATGAGGTTATCTAGTTCCAACATATCATATTTGGTTAAAAATTAAGGATTTTAGTGGTAGCTGCCATAAGCAAAATGTATAAATTTATGCATGTATTATATCATGTAGTGATAAAAATGTTTAGGAAATGTTGTGATCAGGTATCGGTAAGGAATTAAGAATATGCTGCTTGACACTAACAATATCAATTATACTTGAGGTTCGCTCTTTGCTTGCAAAAAAGCAATAATAAAGATTGAATAGAATAAAGAGTTATTTTGTAAAATAAGAGCCAAAGGGGAAAGAGATCTTACAATTGATGATAAAGGAAATAAACCTATGGAATCCTGCAGAGGATGACAGTCTATGATGGTCCATTGGACAAATCTAGTGTGCCTCGTGTCTTTGACATTATGTTCTATAGGAAGACAGATGTTCTTATTAGTTTATGTACTGCCTATAAATGTTTCCCACCTGCAGCTGCAGCCCTGTGGCATCCGATCCTGTCAGATCTCGGAAGCTAAGCAGGGTCGGGCCTGGTTAGTACTTGGATGGGAGACTGCCTGGGAACACCAGGTGCTGTAGGCTTGGGAGAAGGACCTGGAAACCCACTTCCAAAACCAACCCGCCATTGAGAACCCTATGAACAGCAGAGAAACACTAACAATATTGTTTCGCCTGTTGTAGGTAGGGTCGCTATTAGTCAGATAACAACTGGAGGGCACCTAACAACAACATAAATGTTTCCCACAACCATAGCATTGTCACATGTGCCACAGAGACTACAGGGCCCACAATGCTGAACATATTTATTATCTGGCTCTTTACATAAAAAGTTTTTCTGTTATAGTAGAATTTCAAGTTGAAAATGCTAATGCCATACTGAAAATGAACTAATGTCATACTGTAAATTAACTATTCTTTAGTTGGATAAGAGTCTTGGGCTTCATAATAAATCAGTAATTAAACTCTTTATGACACGTTGCTGTTAAGTGTCATCGAGTTGGGTCTGACTGAGAGCAACCCTATGTACAACAGACAAAACACTACCTGACATTGTGCCATGCCCCACACTATTGTCAGTGCTTCTCTACTATTCATAAGGTTTTCAATGGCTGACATTTCTGTAGAGTGGGCTGCCAGGTCCTTCTTTCCCCTTATGACATAAAAGATATAATTTCTTTGGTATGGTATTAAAGATTACAAATTTGAATCCCTAATAATTAGTTTTAAAAGCCTCTATATATAATTCACCATTATTTCACACTGAGAATAACATTTTATATTTTATTTTATTTCTGCCAGCAAAAGTGAGATTTTACCTTATTAGCAATCTTCACAACTAAAAACACTTGGTACATATTTGGTGCACTTTTTAAATGTTTCATAATCATAAATTACAATGTCATATATTTGATAACAAATTTTTCACTGTTATTTTTTCACCCATAGAAAATCCTTACATTCAGACAGAGTCATAGTATTTTCAGTGACTAACCTGGCATGTAGTAAGTACCCTGTTAATGTAAGTTAACCAGATGAATTTCTTCTGGAAAACATTTTGTAACCTTTGTCTCATTTTATGAATTGGATTGTGAAAGGAAGATGTTAGTGGGTGTTCATTTTTCTCCAGGCATTTGTCAGGGAAATATAAACAGACCATGTAAATTACATTAATAACAAGCACACAATTTCCAGAGATTTCATTTTACTTAAAGGTAATGAAATAGCCATAGCTGGTTAGCTTTTGATTTATTTTAAGTATATATGGCTGATCTTTCTATTTAAATAGATTTGTGAGTCTATTCCTTAGACATTGAATTTATCTAGGAACAGCTTTCTTTTCATAGCTTTAAGGGAATATTGATTTTCTGATAGTTATAAAAGCTACCAATTGAATTTTTAAATGTATCAGTGATTATTATGAAAATAAAATAGTGCAAGTAAAATAAATCACTTTAATCTAGTTGAGCAGCTAATGACATCATTCTTTCTTTCTCTCTCTTTTTTCTCCCTTTTTTTCTTTCTTTTTTTCTCTTTCCACATGTTTTCTTCTCCCTTCTTTAGTTAGCCCAAAGGCATTTTGTCAGAAAGAAATACAATAGAAATAATGTAGATTATCTGTGTCCTGGTCCTCTAATTGATCATTTTAGAAACTGATTTTTGTTGGTGTTGTTTGGTGCTGTCCAGTAGAAAGAAAGAATGAAGACTGTGGTCTGGTCTCTAAACATAACTTATAATTCAGGTGTTAAAAAAAATCAGGCTCTTTGTTTTCCCATCCACATCTTTCTATATTTGGAAAGAAAAAGTAAAGATATAAAAATCAGTCATTCAAAAAATGTCATAATTATTGCTATTTTTCATATGAAACAAAATATATTTTAATTTTACTTTAATTTCTATACCGAATTTCCTGTTATTGATGTATTCAAATATTTACTCCTCTTCCCTGAGAATCAGCTTCTTAAAACATCTTTTCCATTTATTTAAACACTAAAATTGGTGTAAATCCAAGGTTGTACAGGGCTTTTATTCCAAAATCACCATGAGATCAGACTAAATCATGGGTGAAACAATGCCACTTTGATAAGAGCATAGAGAGACTCAAAGATACCACTTCTATAATTTTCTTGGCTAGAGAAAAGCATTTCTACAACATTTAAGGGTATTGTCACAAAGCTCCTTGACTTTATGTCCAAAGTAGAAATAAGGCTGAATTGAAGATGTACACAGGTATAGTTTATGTCTGACAGAGTGAATTACATTCTAACACACAGGAAGCTCACAAAATTTTTTATTCTGGGACTGAAAGGAATATAACTTTTTTTAAAACTGGAGAGGTTTCTTGTATCCCAAACTTTCTTGGAGAGGAAACTACTCAGGTGCAAATATGGGTCATTTTTAATGAAACAATGATTCAAGGTGGAATCAAGATAGTAGAGAGGATAGCTAAAAGCCTCAAAGAACTATTCTCAAAGAGACAAACTGGATTCTAATCTATAACATTCCTTTTGCACAAAGCAGGAAAGGGATTTGACAAAACTCTATATGAAATTATAATAAAAAGGTAAATAGTAAGTTAGAAGTAGAAAGGACCTTCCAAAGCCTAACAAAAAGTTTTCACAAAAATCTAAAGCAAACATCATCTTCAATAAGGCAATAATAGAAGTAGTCCCTTAAAAATATGGAATAGGTCAACAATGACCACTAACATCACATGGATTCTATGTTTTATTGGCGGTCCTGGGTGCTTTCCAATCTGTCAGATCTGAGAAGCTAAGATGGGACAGGCCTGGTTAGTACTTCTCTGCGAGACTGCCTGGGTATACTGGGTGCTATAGGCTTGGGAGAAGGACCTGGATGCCCACTCCCAAGACAATCAGCCATTGAAAATCCTATGAATAGCAGAAAAGCACTGACATACTGACAGGTGTGACACAGTGTTGGGTAGTGTTTCATCTGTTGAACATAGGGTCAGTATGAGTTGGCCCTGGCTCAATGGCACCTAACAACAACAAAGATAGTATAAGAATAAACAAAAATGATTTGGGGATACAAAATAAGTGATCAAAAAATAATTAGATATCATTTTTATCATCTATATTAAAAATACAAAAAAAACCCAACATTTACTATCCAACAGAAGCAAACATGTAGAGAACAAAAATAAAGAGAAAAACTATTTTCAATAGTATAAATATCATTTATGAGAAAGCAAGAACAAATCTATCACAAGATATACAAAATCTCTGCAAATAAATTATAAAACTTTTGAAAGTATGAAAAATAACTAAAAGGTGCATATATGTGGTATTTATAGAGGAAAACTTGTAAAAAAATCAGTTTTTCCAAAGTTAACCTACAGATTTAAAGCTATTCCAAAAATATTTCTATATTTTAGTGGATCTTATTTAGATTTTTATAAAATTTATATGAAAGAACAAAGGACCAATAAATAGACAGTGCTTATTTGAATAAATGCAGAATGTGTTCTTCCTATTAGACATTTTGAATAATTAAAATAGAGTGATGTAAGATCAAAGATAGAATATATGACCTATAAAGCCAATAAACACTCTAAAAACTGTCCATACAATGATTGTTGTTGTTGTTCGGTGCCATATGATTGCTAGATTGTTGTTGTTGTTAGGAGTCGTATCCAGTTTATAGTGACTCCATGTACAACAGAAGAAAACATTACCCAACACTGCCGTGCAGGAGATTTTTTTCTGCTTGAACGCATCGTTGCCGTCACTCTGTTTCTTCTCATGGTGAGTTGTTCCACATCAGCAACTGGAGGTCCCTGGGTCTTTACTTCATTCCCATCATTAAGGTTGATGCTACTTTGAGGAGACAACTTTTCCCCAGTTATTTCTTGAATGCCTTCCATCCTGGGTTGCTCATTTTCTGGCACTGTATTTGACAATGCTTCTCTGCTATTCCTAGGGTTTTCAATGGCTAATTGTTTTGGGAGTGAGCTGCCAGGTCCTTCTCTCTAGTCTGTATTAGTCTAGAAGCTCAGCAGAAAACTGTTCTCCATGGGTGGCTGTTGGGGATTTTTAAAATCAACCCCATAACTAGGGTTCCTCATAATAGCCTGAGGGACCCCAGAGCCACATCTTACTGACTCACACCTGCCCCTCCCATCGAGTCAGCAAAGATGGCACCTGACCAGCTTGGCCTGCCTTAACTGCATTAATCCTGATTGGCTATCCTTGGCGTTTTCCTTAGATAACTGTCCCTACCTGGCAGTTATGTCAGTTTATCTGCAGTAACTGTTTGGTGTGTGCCCTGATTGGCTAATCCCAGTCACATGCCCCTTCAGGACCCTATATAAGCAGGGCTCCCAGACCCCCTTCTCCCCCTCCACCACTTCTGACCGTCCCTTAACTGCCAACTGAACCCCATCACCTCCACCAGTGCTCACTACTCCAGCGGACACTTCAAGCAAGCCGACGTGGTCAAGACCAGGGACCCCGAAGCGCTGAAGACTATAATCAAGCCATGAAGAGCCTCCCAACTCCTCCCATTCCTGGGAAGGAGGGAGGCAGAGAAGGTGAACTTTGAGAGTCAAGGCCAACTGACCTCCAGCCCAACGAAACATCGGCTGCTGTAGCTGTGCCTTTAAGGCTGAGCTGTTCCAGCGCTCAGCCTGCAGCATGCCATGCTGCAGGCTTAGAGCCAGCACTTATAGCTCTTGCTCTCACTTATAGGGGTTGCTTGCTTGTTGCTCCCTACTTGGGGAGCACCCAATAAACCTTCCTTTCCTGTTTTCCCTGTTGAAGGTCTCCCGAGGTCCTTCATTGGCGCCACTGGCCATTACACCAAACCCAGTTCAGTGGGTCCCTGATTCCTGTGGTGTCTGGGCAAGGCTCTGACCTCTGCCAGGCCTGAGCCAAGCCCTGACAGGTGACCCTGCTGGTATCCGAAATACCAGTGGCATAGCTTTTAGCATCACAGCAACACACAAGCCCCTATAGAATGGGAAGCTGATAGACACATGGGGGCCACACATCTATAGAGCATTATTTTATGACAAAGGCAGAATAGCAGATATATGAATAAAGATAGAATTTTTAATAAATAAAGATGAAAAAACATGAATAGCCACATGAACAAAGACATAATTAGATCCCTACCACACAGAACACAAAACAAATTCCAGAAGGATTAAGGATTTAAATTTCATAGTAGAAAACACGAGTAAAAAGCTTTTAAAACATGGAATAAGAAAAGTTTCTTAAACAAACATAAAAATATTGACTGTACAAGAAAAGGTTGATAAATTTACTGTATAAAATCAAGAATATTAGTTAATAAAAACTAGATTGAACTGGAAAGAGATATATCTGTTATAGACAAGTGACAAAGGACTGGCATGGAGAATTCACAAATTGTTACTACAGGTCAATAAGAAAAGCAAAAGAGAAATTAAATAGAAAATGGCTGAAAGTTATAAATGATAATTTAAAATGAGAACAGACAGACAATAAGCAGGTAAATAAACCTGAGTATTAATGATTGTGAGAATGCAAGTCAAAATCTCTGAAATTTACATTCATTTGTTAAAAAAATTAAGAAACTGGACAATATCAGGTATCAATATGGGTATGTAACTGAGGATATCTTACATGTTACTTAAGGAGGAACAAATTGGTGCAATCACTCTGAAAATCAGTTTAGCATTTTTTCTTAAATATAAACATGCCTTATGGTGCAGAGATTTCAATACTAAATATAAAACCAAGAAAAACCACCCCATATGTACAACTGAAAGATACAAGGATATTTATAATAGTACTGTTAACAATAGCAAAAAGCTAGAAATAATTTAAATTCCAATGAATAAATTGAGGTACACCACACAATAGATATTATAAAATAGCAGTAATGAAAGTTTTAAGGAACCATGCAAAAGGAGTTTTGCAAAAAAATTGAGGGAAAAAAGTCTCAAAATATATTTTAATACAACTTCAAATAAAAATATACTAAATCAGAGAATATCTCAAGGCAATAAGAGATCATAAAAGAAATGATGAGTATGGAATTTAGAATGTTTGTTCAGGCTTAAGTAGGTAGAAATTTGATTATAGAATAGCTAGAAGACAGAGAGATACATTAAATTGCCTGTCAATCTATCCTCTGAAAATATACCCTCAAGTAGACAAAACATTGGTGATATAAAATGGCGATTTCCACAACTGAATGGGATATTGGTGTATAAAAATAAGTAGCTTTTTTATGATGTGGCCCCATAAACAAGTACCTCTTCTGGAACTCATATGGAACCAACCCCAAAAAGAGACATTATACTTACTGAATAATGTATGATGGGTCATCAGCTACAGGACACAGTCCTAAGATATATTTGAGGTTAATTTTACTATCCATAGTTTCATTTTGCTAGGTAATTAACATGCATACTCACAGTATTTCCTAACTTTTGTGTAAATTAAATTTTTTTCTTAAAGTTTTTTGACTTTCATTACCAAATAGCATTAAATTAACTTGAGATTATGATATTATCTATAATATGAAAAGATTGGTCTTTTCATGCCTGGCTCTTGCCCTGTTATAATCTTTTTAGTAATATCTTAGTCACTTCCTATCCAGCTCCAAGTACTATACCTTCAGCACAGAGTAGTTACTCAAGGAATTTGTACTGAGCAAAATGAATGAATGAATAAAGGGAAAGATTTACATGATGTTTGAGAATATAAATTTTGGCAATCCTGAGCAAAAATAGCAATGTTGGAGTTAACATGATACCTGATTTCAAATTATGCTATAGAGACATAGTAACAAAAACCACATGATACTGTAACAAGAACAGATACATAAACCAATAGAATAGAAGACTCAGAAATAAAATCACATAGCTTCAGCCATCTGATTCATGACAAAGGTGCCAAAATATACATTGGGCAAGACAGCCTCTTTAATAAATGATGCTGGAAACACTGGACATCCACATTTGGAAAACTAAAGTTAGACCTCTATCTCAAACCTGGAACAAAAATCAACTCAAAGTGGATTGATGACCTTAGGTAAGACCTGAAACTTCAAAACTTCTAGAGAAAAATATAGAGAATGCACTTTAAGATAAAAGCATAAGTAATGGCTTTGTAAATAGGACTCCAATGATAGCAAGAATTGACAAATGGGATTGCATTAAATTAAAAAACTTCTGCACAGCAAAGGAAACAATTACCAGAGGCAGCTTACATAATGGGAGAGAAATCATTGCCAACTATTCAGCTGATGAAGGAATAATATTCAGAATATAAAAAGAACTCAAAACATTAAATACCAAAAGAACAAATAATACAATCAATAAATAAACTGAACAGACAATACTCAAAAGAAAAAATAAAAATGACCAATAAGTAGATGAAAAAACTGTTCAACACCTTTAAGCCATCAGAGAACTGCAAATTGATACTACATTGAGAGTCCACTTCACCCTAGTCAGAATGACTATCATTAAAGAAGCAAAAAATAACAACAAACCCTTAGATGATATTGATAGGAATGTAAATAAGTCTGGTAACTAGCTACTATAAAAATCAGTATGGAAGTTCTTCAAAAAAGTCATAATAGATTATGATTCAGCTATACCACTCCTGACTGATTCAAGGATCCAACATACCACAGAGATACCTGCATACCCATGTTTGTTGCAACACTATTCACAACAGCAAATTATGGAGTCATCTGAGGTGCTCATCATGAATGAATATAGAAAATGTGACACAAACACACATAAATATGTGCTTGTGTGTGTGCATGAACATATTATTCAGTCATAAAGGAGAATAAAATTATGCCATTCTAGAGCAACAACAAACAACTATATATAAACACATACATATATGAATATATTGAATATATATTCATTCTTTGGGGTTAGAAAGCACCCAAGACCTGGTACAAGTTCTCTTTCTTCTTTTTCCAGCTATGTGAATTTAGTTATGTAAAAGTCTCTCTTATTGGCCCAATATGCAGTGGGTAATTGTGGGGCATGCGCCTCCCAGTCTGGCCTGGAGGTTTGAATGGTTGGCACCGCTGCGCACACAGATACTAAACACAGTTCACTTGGGACCCTCAGGTGAGGAGCACAGACTCCTGCGGCCCTCGGGACCCCGGCAGAGACAGGAGAAAGGAAAAGCCTCAGGTGCTTTTGCCTTCCAGGGGCAAACACCTGTGTTTGTCATCTCAGTGGTCACGAGGAGACAGCTGTTGCTTCGTCGGTGATCAGATGGAGAGCAGGTTCTTTTCCTTGTTGATTGCAACAGAAGAGCATTCTTTCCTCACCAAAGGTCAGGGTGAGAGCCCTGGGAGAGGCATTTCCTCATCAGTGGCCCAGGCAGGAACAGGAGAGAGGGCGAAAAAAGGGTCATGCTGCCGCATTGCAGCTCCTTATATAGTTCGCCCACGGAATGGCCTGAGCCAATCAGCTTTCAGTCCAATTGTCCAATCAGGAAGGGTTTTGTACAAACGTGCAACCAAGTTACTGTCATTTTCCCTAGATTTCCAATTTACAAATCAGATATTCAAAAGCCGTTTTCCCAGTTTGGGAGTTTTTGCCAATTTCCTCTCAATTTTTCCCTACAGGTAATAAGAGCAATCATCTTACTGTGGTAGTAATGAAATGAGTGCATGTATGTAAAGTACTAAATGGTGTTTGTGATACATATAAAATACTCAATAAATTGCAGCTATTTCTGCCATCATTATAATTGAGAATAATTGCTTAGTTAGCCTTTCTCATGACTTGATGAAACCCAATTAAGAGAAGTTACTGTAATATCTAAAACTTAGTAACTTTATTACATTCATGATGCCATTAAGACTAAAACATTACATTAAATATCTATTATGTACTGAACGATTTTCATCATGGCAATGAGGCTTATGTTCAAGGTCATATAAACAATATCTTCATTTTTTTCTAAATAAGGAGTGTTATATGTAGACTAAATGCCTGATTTATCTCTTCCTTTCTTAACATGAAAGGATTAGGCAACATTTCTAATAAATTGCATAGTGCTAGGCCTTTCCAAAATCCTCTTCTTACTGTGAAATTGTTCCAAGTGCTTTTCCAAACCTTCTTACTAACCTTTGAGGAAAAATAACATATCTACAGTTCCATGAATAACAGTACCAGTTACAGAAACTAAGAAAATAATTTTCTCTGATTGACCAATAAGGAAGAACCAGTATGAAACATTAGGTCTTAGAGAGTGAAGTGTTTGGTGGCTCCACAATTCCATCCTTAGTTTCATTAGAAAGATGACAGTGGTCAGTGAAGCCTTGAGCATCCTAAATCTTGACTCAAACATGTTCCTCTAGAAAACCTGCAGTGTAGGACTGGTGTTAGCCAGCAAAGGCCATGAAACTATTAAAGAGAACTCTGGTGTTTAAGATCCTATAGTTTACATCAAATTTCAGAAGAAACATACAAAATCAAGCCAGTGTAATTTAATCAAGTGGTAAAAAAGGTGAGAGATAAATTTAAAGGGATTGTCAAAGTCAGTGTTAGGTAGAATAAGCCTGATAAAATGATTACATGATTTTTTAATCCACAGCTTTTTGAAAATTGAGATAAACTATATATATGGTATATGGTGAAATAAAGAAATTTTAAACATTCACTATGATAGGCTCAACAGACATCTTTACACCCCAGTGTACTAACTACCCCAGTGAAGACACAAAATATTTCTATCATATCAAAATGTTCTCTTGTGTCTTTGTATGGACAATGCCCACTTCAATAGAAATAATTATTTTTCTTTCGGTCATCTATTAGCTTTATCTATTTTGAATTTCATACAAACACAATCACAGTCTTAACCCCATGTACTGACTTCTGCTTTCTTTCCCTCAATATTATGTTTTGGAGACTCACCCCTCTTTGTTCATGTATCAGAATCCTTTTGTATTACTTAGTATTATTTCATTGTATGAGGATATCAAAATTGTTTATCAGATATCCATCACCAAAACATTGCTCATGAAAGTTTTACTCACATAACTACCAGAGATCTGTTTTTAATCAGTGTAGATTAGATTCATTTTTCAGAATTATATACAAATGGAATCATATAGTATACAATCTTTTGTGTCTAGATTTTGTCACTAAGTATAATTAGAGATTCATCATACAGTGTATATATTTGTTCATTCCTTTTTATTAGAGTGCATGATTTCATTGTATGGATATATTGCAAACTGTTTATCTGCTCAAGTATCATATGGCCCTTTCAATAGTTTTAGGGGTTTAAAAAGTCAGATGCTGATTAGAATCACTTGCAGATTACATTTGCAGTCAAGAGCTATTTTTTGGAAAAATTACAGTATCGCTGTCCATGTCATAAAACCAATACAATAGCATAATTTGTTATTTCATTTATTATTATCATTATTATAAATTACCTAGTACTCATCACATCTACAGCCATACCACCCTGACTTTGGATCTTGTCAGATCTTGGGAGCTAAGCAGGGTGGGGCCTGATTAGTATTTGGATGGGAGACTGCCTGGGAATATCGGGTACTGTAGCCTTGGGAGAAGGACCTGGAAGCCCACTCCTGAGATAATCAGCTATCAAAAACCCTATGAATAGCAGAGAATCACTGAAAATAGTGCCGGGTATGGTACAGCATTTGGCAGTATATCATCTGTTCTATATAAGATCACTATGAGTCCGACCACTTGGACAGCACCTAACAACAACAATTATTCATTGCACTTGTCATTGCTTGTAACTGAAACATTTTCTGTGTTCTCCATCACTTCACCATCATATTTACTCAATCACTCTGTGGGCAAGAAGTTAAATGAAAAGAGAGGATTAGAATTGTGAACTAACTCTTTCTCATTTAAGAAATCACCAAAACCTGAGTGTGGGTTCGATTCTCATGTGGATTGGGTTCTAGAACGTATGGTATTGATGAACACAGATGTTATTTGCATGGTTTTGCTACTACAAATAAAGTTTCTATGACCATCTATGAACATATTTTGTATGGATATATGTTTTTATTTCTTTTAGATGAATACCTAGTATAGAATGGCTGGATCATATACTAGATGTATGTCAGATTTTTTAAAAATTAACAAACTATTTTCAAAGTGCTTCTACCATTCTACTTTCCCACCAGCAATGAATGAGAATACTAGTTCTAGCATATGCTTGCTAACAGTATGATCAATCATTTTAGATTTGGCTTTTCAAATATGTATGTAGTGATGTATCTAGGTGGTTTCATTCAGTATTTCCTAAGAGAGAACAATGTTGAACATCCTTTGCTTATTTGACATGTGTATATCTTCCCTGTTAAACAGTGATCAAATCAGCTGCCCATGTTTGTCTCTGAATTACTTTGTTTTGTTCTGTTGTATATAGGGTCAGTATGAGTCACACCTGACTCGAAGGCACCTAACAGCAACAACAAATACTGCCTTATAGAATGTCATAATTACAAATTTTACATTTAGGCCTAATATCCATTTTCAATTTTATAAAAGAAGCAATTCCTGCAACCATACCATTGTGGCATTTGATCCTGTCAGATCTCAGAAGCTAAGCAGGGTCGGGCCTGGTTAGTGCTTGGATGGGAGACTGCCTGGGAACACCAGGTGCTGTAGGCTTGGGGGAAGGACACAGCAACCCACTCTCAGAAAACAATCAGCGACCAAAAACCCTATGAATAGCATAGAATCACTGACAATAGTGTTTCACTTGTTGTATGTAGGGTCGCTGTGAGTCGAACACCAACTCCACAGCACCTAATAACAACAAAAAGAGCAAAGTGAATATTTAAGTGCATGGTTCTGCAGATGGATATCTAAATATTTCAGCACTTGTCATTTAAAAGACTATACTTTATCCATTGAATCACCCTTTGCACCTTTGTCAGAGTTAGTTGTCCAAATATGTACAGGTCTATTTCTAGAATTTCTATTCTGTTCAGTGGATCTATTTATTTATGCCTAAACACCACTGTCTGGATAAATACACTGTTATAATAAATATTAAAACTAGGTAGTATTATTAGCATTTCAAATTTTGAAATCCTTTTTGAAGTTATTATCAATACTGTGTTTTCCTCTCATTTCCATGTGGATTACAAAATCAGTTTGCTATGTCCTACAAAACATTCTGAAATTTTTGTCAAGATTGAATTGAATCTACATATCAACTAGAGGAGAATTGACATCTAAGAATGTGGAATCATCTGGCCCATGATAATAATATATCTGTTTTATTTAGGAATTTTTATTTCCCAACTTTTAATTCATGTCTTCTTTGTATTGATCAGATTGGCTAAAAGTTTATCAATTTACTGATGTTGTTTTTTGAAAAAAGCACTTTTCCCTTTATAGTTTTTGTCTCCTATATCATTGATATGGCTCCGGGATTTAGCTCAATTTGTAGAGCGCTGCTCTGCAGTCTCTGAGGTCCCAAGTTTGATTCCCAGCACTGCAAAAATGGGAGAAGGATGTGGCAATCCACCCCTGAGGCAATCCTGAAATAGTCAGCCATTGAAAACCCTATGAGGATTGCTATGAGATGGACGTGATTCAACGGCACCTAACAACAATCATTGATACATTTCCTTTCTTGAGCTTACTTTAAGTTGTTCTTTGTTTCTCTTTTTCTAAAGAGAAGGCTAGGATTACTGATTTGAGATTTTTCTTTTAATAGAAGAGTTATTTGATGTCATAAATCATTCTCTAGGTACTTATCTTATAAAATTCTACAACTTATCCTATCTTTTCATTTTCACTAGTTTCCAAATATTTTCTCAAGGAAGTGAGACTCCAGAATAGATGGGTAATGAGATCAGAAATCCTTACCTTCAAACAACAATGAGAAAACTGGACACAAATACGTTGTTGTCGTTGTTGTTGTTAGGTGCCGTCCAGTCAGTATCCGACTCATAGTGACCCTCATAGGGTTTTCAATGGCTGACTGTTTCAGGATTGCCTTGGGAGTGGATTGCCAGGCCCTTCTCCCATTTTTGCAGTGCTGGGAATTGAACTCGGGACCTCAGAGACTGCAGCGCAGCACTCTACCCACTGTCAAATCAAGTCTCATTCATGGTCAACCCTTCTAGGATTTTCAATGGCTAATGGTTTTGGGAATGGTTTGCCACATCCTTCTCCTATTTTTGTAGTGCTGGGGATTGAACTTGGGTCCTCAGAAAGTGCAGCCTAGCACTCAGGACGCAATTATAAAATTAAGTTGTTGTTGTTAGATGCCATCAAGTCAGGTCTGACTCACAGTGATCCTAGTACAAAAGACAAAACAGTCCTTGACACTGTGCTATGCCAGGCACTGTTGTCAGTACTTCTCTGCTATTCATAGAGTTTTTAATGGCAAATTGTTTCTGGAGCACGTGGCCAGGTCCTTCTCTCTAGCCTGCAGCACCTCGTATTCCCAGGTGGCTCCCATCCAAGGAATAGCCGGGCCACCCCTGCTTACCTTCCAAGATCAGACTAAATTAGAAGCCAGGGTACTATGGCTGTAAAGATAAAAATTATAATTTAATTATATTTAAAAAAGAATGTCAGGACTCTAAAGGATGACTAGTATCTTCAATAAATTGGGAAGTGTTTAAGAAAAACTGTTTGTGGAATTTTAGCACAAGGACATTCTCATCCCTACCTCTAGCTTCATAAAATGATAGTTCTCCTAGACCAAGAAAGCAATGAGGACTGGCAGCTTTACCGGTATTTGGGGGATGGATTGATTTAGAGCAAGATAGGCAAAAATCCATGCCAAGAAGTCTTATCAAAACAGTAGCAAGTAAAAGAAAAAGAAAACAATCGGGCAAGGCCAAGATCATACCTAATCTGACATTACGACATTGGTTGGTCAAACAGCATACTTAATGACCAGCAAGAAATTTAACAGGGAAGTATTGAATATAGAGAATCAGGTCTGAACAGAATGAAGCACTCCCTGACACTGTGTCAAACTCAGCACTGTATCAGTAATTGTCTGCTATTCACAGGGTTTTTCAGTGGCTGATTGTTTCAAGACTGGCCTGCCGACTCCTTCTCCAGTTTTATGGGATGCTAGGGATCAAACCCAGGGACTCAGCACAGAGCAAGTACTCTATCAACTGAGCTAAATGCCAGCCCTTGGCAACTGACTGGGAGAGATCTAAATTTGTGCCAATTCCAAGAAAGGGGATCCTATTGAATGTAGAAATTAACAAACAGTACCATTAATATCACACAAGAGTAAAATTTTGCTAAAGATCATTCAAAATTGACTGCAACAGTATATAGACAGGGAACTGCTGGGAAATCAAGCCAGATTCAGAAGAGGGTGGGGAGCCAGGAAAATTATTGCTGATGTCAGATGGATATTAGCCAAAAGCAGAGAATTCCAGACAGATGTCTATCTATGTTTTATTGACTATGCTAATGCATTAGACTGTGTGGATCATAATAAACTAAGGGTAACATTGCAAAAAAATGGGAATACCAGAGCACTTAATTGTACTCATGAGGAATATGTACATGGACCAGGAGGCAGTTGTTTGAACGTGCTCTTGTGTCTGCTTAACCATGCATGTCCTCAGAGAAAAGCTAATGTTCTCTAAAGGAATGATATTGTTTGCAGGGGGTCAGAAGACTTAAAAATAGCTTTATAATATAGTACATTTCACTCTTTATCCATTTGTCATGTACAACAGACAGATATCATCATACTTGTCGTTATTTTCATGTGACCTTCTAGCTTTTATCATATTAAGTACACATAAAATAATATGTTCCTGTGGCCAAACTGTGCACCAGGTGCTGGAATATCCAGGATCATGGCCAGGCAGCATGGCCACTTAAACTGAACTTCTTCACTGTGACCAAAGGAGAGCTACAATGGAAAGAAAGTTTGCTATGTAGTTCAAATGTAATATAATTTATAAATTACTACAATTTATTAAATATGCATTTTAAATAGTAAAATGCTATAAAGGTACTAAGTATTACATGTTTCAGACATTCTTCTGTTCAAAATATTTAATGAGTACATGAAATGCTGCAGTAATTCTGGTGGTCTTATGTTGTTGTTGTTAGGTGCTATGGAGTCAGTATCCAACTCATAGCAATCCTACAAACAACAGGCGAAACACTATTGTCAGTGCTTCTCTGCTGTTCATAGGGTTTTCAATGGTGGATTGATTTTTGGGAGTGGGTTTCCGGGTCCTTCTTCCAAGCCTACAGTACCTGGTGTTCCCAAGCGGTCTCCCATCCAAGTACTAACCAGTCCCGACCCTGCTTAGCGTCCAAGATCTGACAGGATCAGATGCCACAGGGCTATGGCTGCAGGTGGTCTTATAAGTACTGGGAATATAAAGGAAATGTCCTGACCACTTCAGGCCTTATATTTTTCAAATATGGTACTTTAGAGAAGTTTGACAATTTGGGATGGGGGTGGGCTGAAACATGATTGTCATTTTTCTTTCTTTCTGCATCAAACAATAGAGTATTGGAATTAATTCTCCCTATGAGATCCTATCTAGTCAGTAAATCATAAAGACATTGGATGAAAGTCGATATTACAATTGAAGTAATGGCTTTTGCATGTGCCAACAATGAGAACAGGCACAGGGCAACATAGATAGCAGCACATTGTGTAACCACAGCAGTCCTAGGAAAGAAGTAAGTGGTACAGGACAAATGTCTTTAAACATCTCCCCTTTAAAGGCATTTCATTTACTAATGATTGTAAAAATGGAGATTGTAAATCGAAGTAGTAAGGTTGCAGAACTGAGATGTATGAATTCCTTCATGAATCAGAACCACACCCTGGATAGAAACACAATCTTCATGACTTACTTTCCCGTTAAATGCCAGTAGTACAGATATAGTAGCTTGCAATTTCAAAATTACAGCCATGCTAACATTAAAATGATCCCAGAAAATGTTCATTCCAGTTTTCAGTGCAAAAAGACAGCTTCTGAATACGAAGCTGGAGAACATGGCTCTGTTCAATTTATTCCACTAATGCTATTATCTCTCACATAAATCAAATTATAGCTTTTTCAATAGTGTCCAGGAAGTCAATATTTAAATCTCTTTAGTTTTCAGGACTACGAAGATAACATCACCCTTTTTATGATGCTTGTGACCGTAATAACAGGATACACATATTTCAGTCAGTAGTAAAAGTAAATTCCTTATGCTTTTGCTTGAGAAAAACTAACACAAAAGAGAAAATAAAAACAAAGAAAATGCTGTTGACTTTGAAAATGAGACTCTCACACAGACACACACATACACAACTTTTCACTAATCAGAGTATTAATCTACTTAGATGGTGAATATATGAAAAATGATAAGTAGCTCTGTAGTGGAAATTGTTCAACTGAGAAGTAAGCACCCTAAGACTCTACAAAGCTGGGGACAATTGTGCACACCTGTAATCCCAGCAACTCAAGAAGGCAGAGGCAGGAGGATCTCACATAACTTGGTGAGACCCTGACACAAAATAAAAAATAAAAAGTGGGTTGAGGGTGCAGCCCAGTTGCAGAACATGTGCAAAGTGTGTGTGAAGCCTTGGATTCAACCCTCAAATACCACACAGAAAAAAAAAAAGGACAAAAGACTCCACAAAGGCCCTGTGATATACAAGTCTATACAGGAAGTCAGGCAGACTTACTGCTAGATCATGGAAGACTACACACCCAAGGTGGAGTGTTAGTGAAACAGCCTAATTTATATTAACCCAAAACTTGTTACCTCGTGAAATTGATTCCTCGTTCACAAAAACAACCCACCCACTAACATATTCACTTACTACAATAGAGCCTCACTGAACCAGACCCGGTAAAATACCACAGCCAAGAGATCTGTACAATCCTAATTCTGGCATTGCATTCTTGGACTGAATCAGTAATCCTTATGTACTGCTTTATT
Organism: Pedetes capensis; assembly: GCA_007922755.1. Taxonomy (NCBI): domain Eukaryota; kingdom Metazoa; phylum Chordata; class Mammalia; order Rodentia; family Pedetidae; genus Pedetes; species Pedetes capensis. Next base: position 25,478 of record VMDO01003049.1, read on the forward strand.
TAGTGTACTTGATGTTCTGTACACACATTTAATTTTAAACTACTTCCAAGTTTCTATAGTTTCCTGGATTTGAGGGCTTCCCCACCATCACAACCACCATTAGAATAAGTGGTTCTCCATAGGGAAAAATCTGAAAACAATAATTTTGACATATATATTCTCAAATCTAATCTGCATCTGAATCTAATCTGCACTATTGCATTGTATTGTTTTTACAACTTGTGATTTCCCCGCCAAATAAAACAGGTCTCAGACACAAATCTAATCCACACCCAATTCTAATTTGCATTTGATATTTTAACCTTCTAAAACTGTTGGATGGAATGCCCAAAGAACCAACAGATCTGTCTAGAAGTGTAACCAGAGTGCTCCTTGGAAGTAAGGATGACTAGACTGTGTCATGTATTTTGGACATGTAATCAGGAGAGACCAATCCCTGGGGAAGGACATCATGTTTGGGAGAGTGGCAGGTCAACAAAAACAAGGAATACCCTTAACTAGATGGATTGGCACAGTGACTGCAACAATGGGTTTAAACATTAAAAGGATCTTTTGCCTGGTACGAAATCAGGGAGTGTTCTGTTCTGTTATACATAGGTTTGCTATGAGTTGACTCGACTCAAAGGCAAATAGCAACAACAACAGTTGAAAGGGTTTGGATTAGATTCAAGAATATATGGTAATATGAAAATAAGTCATTTTTGTTTTCCAATTAACTCTTTTTCATCTCATCTATTTATGATGACCTTTGTTGTCTCAAGATTCTCCAAACAAACTTGTGCTCTCTGTTTTCTAGTTTGAACATTGTCCTCATATTCTTTTCTTGGGGCCCTGCATTATTTCCCTATGACTATTATTACAAATTATGGCACACAGTAGCATAAAACAAAAGAAACTTACTGTTTTATGTTTCTGGGGGTCAGATTGATTATTTTCTCTGAGCAGAATGCAAGAAGTCATGAGAACAACATTCTCGCCAACAGCTCTAGGGGAGAATTCATTCCTTGCCTCTTCCAGGTTCTGATCATTGCCAGCAATTATTGGTTTATGGCCACATTATGGCAACCTATGCCTTTGTCTTAAGAGCCTTCTTTGTGTTTGGCTGACACTGTCTCTTTCTCATAAGATTTCATTTAATGACATTTAAGTCCCATTGAAATAATCCAGAATATTCACTCCATCCTGATATCCTTAACTTCATCATGTCTTCAAAGATTCTTTTGCTAAATGAGATAGCACCTGCAGGTTTCAGGGATTAAGAACTGATACTTTTGGACTACCACTGAGTCTACCATAAACCTCAGAGATTTAATATATGTTCATTGTTCAAATCTCAGGCATAATGCTAGTCTTTTTCTATTTTAAATCTCATATCCTTGGTTAATTGGCATACTCCTAATTGAGTCCAGTAGTGTCTTCTATGCAATTATAGAAGGATTTACTTCTTCTTTAACAAAACCCTTCCAATCATTAACTCCCTGTGCTATTACACACAGATTTTCAGACTTCCATCAGCCAACATTTAAACTAAATTTCTATTCTACTTAGTGGAGTCATCGTCCTTGATTCTATTTCACTTTGATACCATGTGCTCTATGCCTTCACTTATATTATTGAGTCTATAAATGTCCAGGTCATGCTTCTTGCCTATAACTACTACAATAAAACACACTGTACAAAGTACCATGTATTCTTTGTCTTCTTGGCCTTTCTCTTTCAACTCTGTCAACTCTGTATGCTGCCCCTTCTTGTACCTGTATTTTAATTGTCATTAAAGAGCAGAGCTTGGTGTCTCAGGTCTGTAATCCCAAAGACTCGAGGGAGGTGGAAGCAGAGGATCACAAGTTTGACACATGAGCAGCCTGCATAACTTAGGGAGATCCTGTTTCAAAATAAAAAGTGAAAAAACAGGCTGATATTGTAGCTCAGTGGTAATGCACCAGCAAAAGTATGCATAAGGCCCTGGGTTCAACTCCCCAGTACCACAAAAATAAAATAAATAAATAAATAAATAAATAATTGTCATTAAAGGATTATCCAGTAGCTTGCATTATTGACTTCCTATTTAAAGCTTTAAGAGGCTTCCTTTCAAAGGTTGCTTGGACCTGACTTCCTTTTGGGGAAACAACCAATACATTATGGATCCAAGTTTTATCTTTTGAAGTGTATTCTAAAAAAATAATAATAAAAAAAAATAAGGAATAACTTTGACAATCATCTCTCTTTCTACTTTTGTCACCTGATCATCACTCTATTTATTCTCTTATTGCTCTGAAGTTAAATTGTACCCTACCATTAGCTCCTTTTTCATTTTAAATAGTACTCTGTTGCCAAATAGCCTACTTTCTTTCTAATCAAAGTGTTGTCATTAGATTGACAAAATCAGTATTACATGGACGTCTATGAGGAATGAAAGCTTTTGATTGGTGGAATTAACCTACTAAATTAGAACCTGCATTTTGGCAAGGTTTCCAGGTGATTTGTATTGACATGAAAGTCTGAAAAGGGCTATCCTAATTAAATCTGTCATACTTAAATGAATAACCCACACCTTTAGTAATGGTTTTTCTATTTATATTTTTATTCATTTCATGCAGGTTTTTCTGCAATCTTAACCCAATTAACAATCAACAATAGCACCAATCTCACAAGTCATTTCTCTTACTTTGAGGAAAAAAGAGAAAAATGAAGTGGAGAGACTAGTAGTTTCGACTTAACACTCCAGAAGTTGGGAGGAAAATAATTTAGAAGGATGACAACTTTGATATTGGGTGGATAAATTAGTACAAAATCTGAGTAGATGGAGTTGTAACAGAAAGTGGCAAATACATTAAAATGGACTATTTGTTGAGATATGATGGACATGGTACAGCAAATATCAGTTTCTTAAACACAATTCCCCCACATGTCTGTCAGTTTGTTGTGCTGTGGGGGGCTTGCATGTTGCTGTAATGCAGAAAGCTATGCCACTGGTATTTCAAATATTAGGAGGGTCACCCATAGGGACAGGTTTCAGCTGAGCTTCCACACTAAGACAGACTAGGTAGATGGACCCGGCAGTCCATTCCTGAAACAACTAGCCATTGAAAAACCTATGAATAGCAGAGAAGCACTGTCAAATATAGTGCTGGAAAATGATCTCACCAGGATAGAAGGCATTCAAGAAACAACTGAACAACTGGGGAAGAGTAACCTCCTCAAAATAATTGTTGTTGTTGTTGTTGTTGTCGTTGAGTCGGTATCCAACTCATAGTCGAGTCCTCATTGGGTTTTCAATGGCTGAGTGCTTTAGGATTGCCTTGGGGGTCGATTGCCAGGCCCTTCTCCCATTTGTGTGGTGCTGGGAATTGAACTCAGGGCCTCAGAGACTGCAGCACAGCGCTCTATCTACTGAGCTAAATCCCAGCCCAACCAAAATAGAGCTAATGTTAATGACAGGAATGGAGGAAAGCCCCTGAGACCTCTAGCTGCTCATGTGGCAGGACTCACAATGAGAAGAAAAACAGTGGCAGCAACAATGTGCTCAAATATAAAAAGACCATGTGCATGGCAGTGTTGGGTAGTGTTTTGTCCTGTTGTGCATAGGGTTGCTATGAGTCAGACCAGACTCAACGGCTCCTAACGACAACAACAAACACTCTCATTTTTTTCCTGCAGTTTGTTAAAGGCCTATATCAATGTATCTTCTGTTTTAATTCTTGGCTCCAAATAAATTGTTTAAATGAATTACATTGTAGATTAATCATCCATTAGCTTAGTTGCTTTATAAGTAGATTTCCCAGTTGCACTGAAATATTTTCAGGAGTTGGGCACAGTGGTGCACACCTGTAATCCCAGCGACTCCAGATGCAGAGGCAGGAAGATCACAAGTTCAAGACC
>VMDO01003049.1:29456-78461 GCA_007922755.1 Pedetes capensis
AAAAAAAAAAAAAAAAAAAAAAAAAAAAAAAAAAAAAAAAAAAAAAAAAAAAAAAAAAAAAAAAAAAAAAAAAAAAAAAAAAAAAAAAAAAAAAAAAAAAAAAAAAAAAAAAAAAAAAAAAAAAAAAAAAAAAAAAAAAGAGAGAAAAGAAACATTTTCAGGGTTGTTGTTTTTTTTTTTTCTGTAGAAATTGCCTTAAAAAAAGAAAAAAAAGCTTCCAAGTCTTGGGATCAAGACTTAAATATTCTTGGGCCTAAATCCTTGACTGCCAGAGTCTGTAAATAGGACATTACAAATAACTTTATTCTAAAAGAAATGAATAAGAAAAATTATGCATTGTTGTAATATTGGAGGAAAATAGTTTTGATCTGTTTTTTTTTTCTCCTCTATTGTTTGTGTTTAAGTAGACATTAGTTTCCCCAAAGGGATTGGAAGGTAAGGAAAAGAGATGAGAAATGAAAATTTTAAAACACAGAAGTACAATGCTTTGCTTCTTCTCTGTTTAAAACCTTCATACATTGTAATAGAATTGTAATCTAAGTTTGTGAATCTGAACCAGAACAATGAATTGAAAAGATTTAGCCAGGCTTGCTTGTAACTCATAAATAATAGGCTAACCATGAATAACTCTAAGCATATGTTTGAATTTATTAAAAAATGGCAGCTTAGTTTGATGTAATCCCATTTGTCTATTTTTACTTTGTTTTCTATGCTGTTAGGGTCCTTTTAAAGAAATCATTGCCCGCCACAAAGTCTTGGAGTTTCTTCTCTAAGTTTTCTCGTAGTAATTTCATAGTTTCAGGTTTAAGATGTAAGTCTTTGATGGAATTAAACTAAGAGCCACATATCAATGGAAACAATAGACAAAATCAAGAGACAGCCTAAGGAGTGCGAGAAAATACTTGTAAAGAGTACATTCAGCAAGGGATTGACATCCAGGATATATAAGGAACTAAAAAAGTGAACACCCAAAATACAATCCAATTTTAAAAATGGGCTAAGGAGCTATGTAGACACTTCTCAAAAGAACTCACACAACTGCCAACCAACACACAAAAAAACCCTCAACTTCTCTAGTCATCAGAAAAATACAAGAGAGATCATCTGACCCCAATTAAAATGGCTGTCATCAAAAAGACAAGAAATAACAGTGGTATAGCCTGTATGGAAGAAAGTATGGAGATTCCTCACAACAAAAATAAACTACCATATGATTCAGCAATTCCACTAAGTGTATATACAAAGGAGGTGAGATCTTTATACCAAAAAGATAATTGCACTCCATGTTTATTGAAGCATTACTTACAACAGCCAAAATATGGAATCAATCTAGATGCCCTTCAGTGGGTGAATGGATTTTTAAAAAGTCATATATTTATAGAATGGAATACTACTCAGAATAAAATCCTCTCATTCGCATCAATACAGATGGAACTGAAGATGATTCTGTTAAGTGAAACAAGCCAGGCCCAGACAGACAAATGCTACATGTCCTCAATCATTTGAGGAAATCATTAAGTCAACTTTGCACAAGAATGAGATGGAATAGTGGTTATCAGAAATGTAGGAAGCCAGGGGACATGGGGGATAGAAATAAATTCCATAACAGACACCAAAACCAGTTTTTATGTGATCATTTAATATCAAATCTTTTAAAAATCTATTCTACATTGCTTCTACTTTATATAATTTCTAAGTTGTTTAAAATAATTTAGAAATAATGATAATAATACTCATTATATTCTGTTCATTATATTCTCCCCAGAACTTTATAAGTGGCAGATAATATCATTAACTTCCTTTTACAAAAAACAGAACCAAGACAGAACGATTACATTATTTGACAATAAGCAATTAAGTGGGGATCTGATCTCAGGCAATATTCAATATTACATATGCTCATTATTCAATCTAAATTCAAATAAAACAGAAGAGTATCATAAATAACAGAGATTTCCTTAATTGACCTGAAAAATCAGGCTCCCAGAGTTTTCAGTCTGTGTCACGTGATGACTTCAGCACTCTGGGGCAGTTGACAATTCTGCCTGTGGAGAGCTTCAGAATCAAAGGGGCTTCACAGTCTCTACTGGGCATGGTCAGTGTTCTGCACGTGTAGGTGGCCACCTGCATTCCCTGAAATACTCAAGAGTTTTTCAACGCCCCCTGTCTCCTGTTTTTATTTGTAAGGTTTTTGGTGAGTCTCCTATTAACCATAACTGGTGAGGCCAGCTTCAAGTGTCTGTGATGCTAAAAAATGACCACTGATATTTTGACAAATACTGAGGTGACAGATTGAGCTCTGTGAGGTGACAATGTGAGCTCTGTGTCAGATCAAATAAAGTCATTTTTAAAAAGCTCAGAGAAGGAAACATTTAAATGAGTTTCCACATAGGTTCCAAGTTGGCTTTTGTTGATTCCTAAACCAGGCCTGCCCTCTAGGGTGGTGACTAGAGTCATGGCTTCCATAACTGCCATAGTTGCAAGCCTGTTGGATTTCACAGCTAGCCATTTGAAAAAATAACTTTTTGATTGTTATAATCTATTAGTTTGCCGCCTGCAGCCATAGCCCTGTGGCATTTGATCCCATCAGATCTCAGAAGCTAAGCAGGGTTGGGCCTGGTTAGTACCTGGATGGGAGACCGCCTGGGAACACCAGAAGCTGTAGGCTTGGGAGAAGGACCTGGCAACCCCCTCCCAAAAATCAATCTGCCATTGAAAACCCTATGAACAGCAGAGAAGCACTGACAATAGTGTTTCCCCTGTTGTACAGAAGGTCGCTTTGAGTCAGATACCGACTCGATGGCGCCTAACAACAACAACAATCTATTAGTTAAAATCTAATCTAAATGGTTTTGACGTTTTTAAAATTGCTGGTCTTCTCACTGCTTTCATGGAGAAGCAGATGTTACAGGGGTTTACTCTGTCATGCAGAAAGTTATCCTTTCTTTAATATTTAACCATCCTCAGATTGATTGAACTTTACATCTTCACCAATTTTCCACCATACTGCTATGCTGCTTCATCTACTTCTATCTTGGTGACATGCTTCTGTCAGATAGTAGGAAAATTATTGAATCAAAAGGTTTTATTTATATTTAGCTGTTAAAAATACTACAATTACCCTCTAAATATGTATCTTCATTCTTTAAGTTCAAGCTGACCAGCAATTATTCTTTTGTCCTATTTTTACTTGAATGGACATTTTGTGAGACAATCATTGAGCATATAAGCAAAAGAAAATACATAATGATGAGGACCCAGACCCTAAGAAAAACTTTTGTGAGAAAACACACTTAAAGTAACTCAATGCAAGGATCCTAGGCTGTATTTATTAATGGAGTACCATGTAATGTTTGGTATGTGAATACATTGTGTAATATTTAAATCAGGTTAAATGGATTTATCTCTTCAAGCAGTTCTCATTTCTTGATGGTGAACTTTCAAAATTCTTTCTTTTAGCTTTTTAAATGCACATTATATTTTATATAGACCATATTTTTTAACACAGTCATCCCCATTTGTTTGTGATTTGTCTGTGACTACTATTGTGCTATAAGGCAACTATGGAACATTTGTAACAGAGACTGTGCCAATAGCAATATCCAAATTATTTTTCTGTGGCCTTTAACAGAAAAGATTTGCTGACCTCTGAATTATAACAAGCAATAGAATCCATAGACATATATTACTGGAATCAGGCTTCAATCATGTCTCTGTGAGATAGAAGAGAGTCCCCAGATAAGACTAGGAAATGTTCTTGATGGGTAGCCTTACCACAGCTGTACTACCAAAGTAGGGCTCTTAACTCCACACACTTAAACTTTGTATGCCATTCAGCTTTGAGGAAATACTTACACTGATTAAATTCACAAGAAACTGATGGCTAAACAAGAATGTAAGTAATTTAATTTACAATAAGAGATATTGGTTTAAAAATACAACTTCACTCTTTCATAAATAGAAAGTTGAGAAGATTAATAAAATTGGTCCAGAAAAGTATTAAAAAACCTGAAACTGGGGAAGGAAACAAATAACATTATCAAGTAGTTACCTACGAATTAAGCAAATGAATTAAACGAATTAAGCAAAGAATTAATCTTTATGTGAATAATATCAATCTTAAGAAGACAAAAATCAAAAGAAGAAAAAAAGGAGGGAAGAAGGAAGGAAAGAAAGAAGGAAAGAAATCAAAAGAAACTAAACATATGAAATAAATACTAATGAATTGAATGAAATAGTATGTTAAAATTAGAGTTGACCATGATTAGATACTTCTTTTCCAGGGAATCAAGAAATGTTGAATACTAAGAAAGTTATTTAACCACATGAACATAGAAATGGAGAAAATTATAGTTCTCTTAGTCAATGTCGAAAAAACTATATGACATCAATCAACTAAAAAAAGAACTCTTGGTAATCTTCTTAAAAATATTTTTGTCAAAAGAGTAATATTCACATCATGGTTATTAATGACACACTTAATTTATATTATTGCAAATTGACAGCAAATTAAGGCTTCCCACTATGCTGAATATTATTTTGGCATGTAATAATCCAAGACAGTAGAATAAGTGGTTTAAATATGTAAAATAGAAATATATACCTTTTCAAAAGTAATAATACTATCTATTTGGAAAATTCAGTAGAACCAAATGAAAAATATGTGGACATGTATGTCTACTCATGCTTACATACCACTTATCAGTAGTAAATGGGAAGTAAACTTAATTTAAAAGTTCATAATTTATAATAGAAACTAAAATATAAAATTATAAATGAACTTATCAAAAATGTAGTTAAGACTTCCCACCTCTACTTTCACCTATATCCAAGACTTTTTCTTTGCTTTTTGGCAGTTACCTATGTATTTCTAAGAATTATGGACAGCCAGCAACTATGGTTAGAAAGAACGCCCTGGTCCATACATGCCCCAGCAGACACTCTCTCTGGGTTACAGCTGGATTCTATTAAAGCCCAGCACTCTAGGACACTCTCAAAATTCTTACCACTCACTATTTCAATCATTTAATAGCCAAAGAATAGGCATTTTTATCTATCTTGTTTTATTATCAACCTCATTATCTACATTCTTTTCCTCTTAGTAAAATCCATTTTTCTCCTTTTGGACAGTGCTTTCTTCTGCCTTGTGTAATTATATGTCTGGTCTGCTTCCTCCTCCTGTGAAGTCGTCACTGCCCCTGCATCTCCATTAGATAAAAGCTGTGCCATCTCTCACTTCCAACCTACTTCTGTTCCACCCACAGAGTGCCACTTTAAAGTAAAAATGGGCAGGGAACCAGAAAAAACAACTCGCTCCTTTAATCTCATATCATTCAATTAAAAATGTTAATTTCTGTCTTCCTTGCTTTTATTCATTGAACTCCAACTCACCTTTTGTAGTTTAAGATATAGAAACCAAAAGAATAATCTTCCCCTTTGCTACTACTCTTAGAACACCTTATAAGACAGGTTACAAGTGAGGAGTAGATGGTGATGGAGACTGATTATGAAACTTACTTCTATTGCCCCATCAGGAATTCTTTTACCGATGCCTGACCTAGCAGTACATAGGATGGGATCGAAGTCTTTTTATGATAAAAAAACAAAGTGGTGACTTTAAAGATGAAAGCTCTTGGAGCAACCTAGATTAGACTAATATATAAAATGTGATGATTTGCTGAATTAAATGTTCTCTAGAAAACTATTCGGATTGGAAATTATGTGATGGAATAGCTATGTAAAGTAATCCAAATTTAGGTAACATTTTAATTTGATAGAGTATTTGTTGAGAAGGTACTTTCAGAAGTGTTGAAACACTTTTGGCTGTGAAGGCATTTGCTTGCCTCATACAGTGTAGAGCATAACTGTTAGGTGCCATCCAGTCAGTATCTGAATCATAGCGACCCTCATAGGGTTTTCAATGGCTGACTATTTCGGGATTGCCTTGGGAGTGGATTGCCAGGTCCTTCTCCCATTTTTGTGGTGCTGGGAATTGACCTCGGGACCTCAGAGACTGCAGCGCAGTGCTCTACCAACTGAGCTAAATCCCAGCCCAGAGGATAACTATTGAGTTCTTATTACCTAGAACAAGTAGAAGTTTTTAGTGTAAATACTTGAAGATATCTTACAATTTCTTAAAACATTCTATCTATTCCTTTATGACATTGTAAACCCTATTTTCCATTCTTAAGATGGTTTATAAAGAACAGAAAATGAACAAAGATTGTATTATATCATATTGCACACAGAAAATTGAAACATAAAGCAGTTAAATTAAACTGTATATTTACCTGAAGTCATTTCATAAGAGAAAAGTGTGAAAAGAAAAGGAAGACTTGGATCCTCTAACTTCAAAGCACATATCCTAATCCTAAAGCCCTTCTCTTCTTACACTAACAGTTTAATTTTAATTTAGTCTCTTACGTTTGTCATTTTATGTGGTGATTAATGCTATCTTGATGGAATTTGTCACACAAAAATATGCTGCATTATTGTGTCAGGTTATCATATACCATTAGTCATTTCATTCCTCTATAAGCACAAAATCTCTCCTTCTACTTCTATTATTTTATTTGTATTTTATATCATGAGTTAAATATATTCATTTACACATACAAAACCATGCTCATACCAAAAAATGCACATTTATATATACTTATGTGTCTTTATTTTATTGTATGTCTTTATATGTGTTTATTTTTATATATTTTTGACAGTTCTTAAACTTACATTTTACTTTGGTAAGTATATATACATTATTTATGTGCACTTATGTGCACATATAAATATAAATAAGTGATTTATCACAAAATAAATACACATAACCACAGATATCCTGCTGCCATATCACTCTGTCTTCCAATCCCATCAGATCTCAGAACCTAAGAAGGATCAGACCTGGTGAGTACTTGGATGGGAGACCACCTGGGAATATTAGGTGCTGTAGCCTTGGGAAAAGGATCCAGCAGCCCAGTCCCAAAAAACAATCATCCATTGAAAACCCTATGAAGCACTAATAATAGTGTTTTGTCTGTTGTAGGTAGTGTTGCTAATGAGTCACACACTGACTCAATGGCACCTAGCAAGCCACAAGGTAAAGAAATAGAACATTTGTTGTTGTTGTTGTTTGTTAGGTGCCATCGAGTCGGTATCCGACTCATAGAGACCCTGTGTACAACAGGTGAAACACTATTGTCAGTGCTTCTCTGCTGTTCATAGGGTTTTCAATGGCAGATTGATTTTTGGGAGGGGGTTGCCAGGTCCTTCTCCCAAGCCTACAGCTTCTGGTGTTCCCAGGCGATCTCCCATCCAGGCACTAACCAGGCCCGACCTTGCTTAGCTTCCGAGATCTGACGGGATCGGATGCCACAGGGCTACGGCTGCAGGCAGAACATTAGTAGCACCTCTAAAACCCCTCACATACAGCCTCCCCATTCCATTTACCACTCCCTTCCTACTTCTCCCAAAGGTCTACAGATTTATTTTCCCACATGGTCCATCCTGTTGTTGTTAGGTGCCATGAAGTCGTTGTCCGACTCTAGGGACCCTACATACAACAGGCAAAACAGTATTGTAGGTGCTTCTCTGGTATTCATAGGGTTTCCAATGGCTGAGTGTTTTCTGGGAGTGGGTTACTGGGTCCTTCTCTCAAGCCTACAGCACCTGGATTTCCCAGGCAGCCTCCCATTCAAGGACTAACCAGGTGGACCCTGCTTAGCTTCCCAGATCTCATGGGATAGGACGCCACAGTGTTACAACTGCAGGCATGGTCTATCCTAGAGACAAACTAACTTTTCCATTTGCAAAGTAGGAAATGTTCTAGAGCCTGTGTAGCACACACTCAGTGCTATACAAAGACTCAGTGCTATGGAATCACTTAGACTCGGTGAATTTAATCCTATTTGGAAATGATGTATGAGATAATGGAAAAATAGCTTCTGTTATTCAATTTGCCAACTGAAAATCAAAGTGTCAAAGAAATGACAGAGGAACTGATGTCAGTCTGACCTGAAGTGACCTGCCATTCACGTTGCAAATCACTGTTCTTTGTTCTCACTGGCTGTCAGTTTTCTTTCCCCACTTTGAGAGGAAGCTGGTTATTTTTTTTTCCTCATGGTTCCAAGGCAGAAAGGAGAGAAGAGAGTCCCCTCCAACTTGCCTTTTCTGCCACATTTCATTCCCAAATTAAACAGGTCAACGGGCTTGGAGAGCTCCAATTCTCTTCAACAAGTTTTGATAGAAAATATATGCTAAAGAGAAAAGAAGCAGGGAAAGAAAAGAGATTAGAAAACAAAATAACATATTGATGGAAAATTATCTTTCCCGTTATTTGGACAGGTGACATTGTTGAAATAGAGACGATATTTCTAAACACTAGTGACTGCAGAATCCTTCTATTGTGTGACAGAGAATTACACTGAAAACTTCACTTTTAGATAATGTCTGTGAATCAAGGTAGGCAGTTAGTTTTAGAACACATTCGAAAATGTATAGATGTATATTCATCATGAAGAAACTTATCCTGAAGAATACTGTTGAGATAATAATGGTAATGAAATTTTAATGGCTAAAATACAGAGAAAATAGGAAGAATTTTCATAAATCCATATCTAACATAATTCTAACTGATGCTATTAATAATAAAGATAATAACATATGCAACAAGATGCAACTTTTCAGAAGGCAGTTATGTTCTTAAGTATATAGTTCAAGCTTCAGACTGAAGGGAAATGAATAGATCTCACCTAGAATTTCCTGTTCTTCTTGTATAATGCCAAGAGAAATATGATTCATTATCATCTATTGAGCCAATATTCACAAGCAACCATATAAATGTGTAAGTCTTGTAATCAGTTATAATTCAACGAGTAGATGATTTGTTTGATGGGTAACTATATTTACTTAGGTTACCAATGGATTTCCTATGGAAATAATATTTTTCATGAAGCACTTTGTGTTAAGGGTTAATTTTTGGTCAGACTAATATAAGCCTGCTAGGGAAAGTTACCTCAGAGTTCTGTTTCTTTAGAAACTACCAAGTCTATTGTTGTTGTTGTTGTTGTTGATTTTTTAAATTATCTGTAAAGATAAAGATAGAATGTTCTCATGGTTAATCTTGGTTGTCAACATGACTAAATTGAGAGACACCTAGGAAATTGGAAAAGTACACTTCTGGGTGTGTCTGTCAGGGTATTTCCCAAGATGACTCATATATAGGTCACTGAATAAGGAAAATAGGCCATGAATATGTGTGGTACTATCTAATAGGCTGGAGGCTCAGATGAAACAAACATCAGAAGGGTGAACCTTGTATATTCATGCCCACTGGACTATTCTTGAGTGGGTGTTGTTTCTGCTATGACTTGTGGATATCAGACTCCAGATTCTTCAGCCTTTGAATGTGGACTTGCACCAGCAACTCCCATGGGGCTTCCAGGCCATCAGCTTTGGACTGTTATTCCATCATTGGTCCTTATTTTTCTGAGGCTTCCAGCTCCTTGTACTGAGCAACTAATAGTTTTCTGGCTCCTCAGCCTTCAGACAGCATTTTTGAGATGATCCAGCTTCTGATCATATAATCCAATTGAAGAAATCCTCTCTTGTAATTATGTATATCCATCTCTGAGAAGCACTTGAGCTTTAGGATTTCATCTAGATGAAGAGAGCTCCAAATTCTCAAGTCCTTGGGCCTCTATACCTAGATCTACTTTCTATGTGTCAGTGACCTGTGCTCACCTTGGCATTCATCTACAGAAATAGTGCATTGCCCATGTGGGTGAGTATGCACTGTGTAATACTAGTATTTGCATTGATCAATAGTGATTGAGTTGTCTCAGTAGTTTATTTAAAAGACTTTACCTTTTAACTTATAACTTTTAGCTTTACCTTTTACCTTATAACAGTGCACGGTAGGACCAGGTCTATTTTGTTAAAACTACTGCAAATATTTGATGCAAAATAGAAGTGATCATTTATAACTGGTCAGCATTATATCATACAGAGGGAATATTTATGTATATGTCAATTTTAAAATCAATTATAATTCAAAAGGATGTTAACCTTCCCCCAAATCCCTGCAACTATCTTTTCTAATCCTCTGTTATGTTCAGTTGATTGACTTAGGAAAGAAAAAATTCAGAAAAAGTTTTATCTAAGAAGAATTTTATGCATTGTGACTCAGCCCCTCCCCTACCATGTTGCTGCTTTGGTAGTCTTGGAAGACAGTATATAGATACAAAGTGAATTGTACTGAAAATGTTTCTTATTTTTATTTTATTTATTTTGTATGTATGTATTTTATTATTTAGTTGTCTATTGTGCTTCTCTGTTATGTCATATATATACATATATACATATATATATGTATATATATATATATATATATATATATATATATATGTACAAACATACCTGATGGTCGAATATAACTATTTTTAAACATACAAAATAAAATACAAAATAAAGATGAAGGCATCTAGGCCCAGCACAGTGGCAGACACAACTGTAATCCCAGCAGCTAGGGAGGAGAAGGCAGGAGGATTTCAAAGTTTGAGTCAAGAGGCAGCCTGCATAACTTAGCAAGACCCTGTCTCAAAATAAAAAGTAAAAAATGGACTTTAAGGGTGCCACTCAGTGGAAGAATACTTGCAAAGTGTAGGGAAAAATTGAGAGGAAATTGGCAACAACTCCCAAACTGGGAAAACGGCTTTTGAATATCTGATTTGTAAATTGGAAATCTAGGGAAAATTAAAGTAACTTGGTTGCACGTTTGTACAAAGCCCTTCCTGATTAGACAATTGGACTAAAAGCTGATTGGCTCAGGCCATTCAGTGGGCGAACTATATAAGAAGCTGTGCTGTGGCAGCTCCATCCTTTTTTCGCCTTCCCGCCTGTTCCTGCCTGGACCACCGATGAGGAAACACCTCTCCCTCTGCTCTCCCCCGGACTTTTGGTGAGGAAAGAATGCTCTCCCATTGCAATCATCAATAAGGAAAGAACCTGCTCTCCATCTGATCACCAACGAAGCAACAGCTGTCTCCTCGTGACCACCGAGATGACCAACACAGGTGTTTGTCCCTGGAAGGCAAAAGTGCCTGAGGCTTTTCCTTTCTCCCATCTCCTCTAGGGTCCCGAGGGCCACAGGAGTCTGTGCCCCTCACCTGAGGGTCCTGAGTGAACTGTGTTTAGGATGTGTGTGTGCGGTGGTGCCGCCCATCTGAACCTCCAGGCCGGACCGGGAGGTGCGTGCCCCACACAAAGCTTGTGTGAGGTCCTGGGTTCAACAATCCTCCTGAACCACACACAAAAAGGCTTCCAGGCCTAGGACAAGGGACAGTTCTAGTAAGGTTAAAGATGAAAAAATGTCATCTTCTTAGTCATTCTTAGTATTTCAGTGCAACATGGAGTGTGGATGAAAGTTATTTATGCAATGAAGGCCATGTATCAATAAGGTTAAACGAGTGGTAACTTAAGCTATTCTCTTCTATTAAGCATCATTTGGGGCAGATTCAAATGCAGCAATTGCCTCAGCAAAATTAAAAAGACCCCTACACACTGATGTGATGAGAAGGGTTGCAAGTTATTTTAGATGCTATTGCAATCAAAAAGAAATGGAGCAAAGCTATATATGCACACACATATAGGTACTTGGGAGTTGAATTCAGGGTCCCACACATACTTTGCAAGTGTTCTAGAACTCAGTGACAACCCTAGCCATTTAAAATTTTTTTATCTTGAGATAGGGTCTTGCTAAGTTATGCATGCTGGCTCTGGCCTCAAACCTGTGATCCTCCTGCCTCCACTTCCCAAATCTCTGGGATTACAGAGCCACCATGCCTAGCTGTTTCATACTGGTTAAGGAACATTTAGTAAAAGATTTAGAACAGAAGATATTTCATAGCACATCTTATTGTTTAGAAAAGGAATTCCAATACAACAAATGGTGAATAAAATGTTTGAATAAGATGCAGAAAGAAAAGTAAAGAGGGCTGTTCTCCACAAGATATATTAAGTTAATGTATTGACATATAACATGATACCAAAATGCTTTCATGTAAAAACTAAAAACCTACAAACTTTTCTTTCCATTTAATTAGTCAATGTATTTTTAACAATGTGCTGAAACAATGATAAGGTTGGTCATTGATGGTAAAATTGATGAAAAATTTCTGCTACAAAGAACTGATTGAAGCCACAAAGCCTCTGACCTATTTAATGTTTTATTTCTGCCCAGAATTCAGGTCTGTCTTGGCAGAACTGCACTGTCATCTGTTCTTATTGTGCTCCATCAGTAATTGGTTCAGTGGCAGTTTTTGCCTCTTTTGGCAGAAAAGAGAAATATTTTCATTTTCACAGCACTGCTTTCAAAATCGTTTGGATATGACATCAAAGAAGTTGTGGATGATGCCATAGAAATTGTCAATGTTATTAAACAAGCATCAATTCATCTGGGAATTTTGGCGAAGACCACAAGAATCTTCTTCTTCATTTCAAGATCTGGTGGCTTAGCAGAGTAAAATTGTTTAGCAAGGGGTTTGACTCAAAGAGTGCATTAACGGTGGAGAGAACTAACAGGCATAAAGTCAGTAAAGGACATAGTTGAACTCAACAACATTATCAACCAACTAAATATATTTGACATCTATTGACTACTTCATATAACAACAACAAAATATACACTCTTCTTAAGTTTGTATAGAACATTCACCAAGATAGACCATATTCTGAGTCACAAAATATACCTTAACTCATTAAAAAGATAGACATCATACAATGTCTTCTCTTAGATCACAATTGAGTTAGACTTGAAATCAATATCAGAAATGACAGAAGACATCATATCAAAATAACTACAGATCAGGATCAGATGGGATTGATTCAGAAATTCAAGATGCTGAATATATGACAATAAATCAGCATAACACTGCATTAACACAATAAAGGACAAAAACCACCTGATTATCTCAATAGGTACACAGAAAACATTTGGCAAAATTCAAAACTACGGTGCTCTTTCATCAATTGAGAGAGACAGAGACAGAGACAGAGACAGAGAGAGACAGAGAGAAGCAGCAAAGAACTTTCTCAACCTGAATATTAAAATACTGTGTATGGAAAACCTGTAACTACTGTATATAGTGATGAAAGAGTGAATGCTTTTTTGCTAAAGATCAGGAATGGGCAAGCATGTCTGCCTTTACTACTTCTATTCAACTTTCTACTCAAAGTTCTAGTCAAGGCAATTGGGTCAGAAAATGAAATGGGGGCATCCAGATTGAGAAAGAAGCAAAGTATTATTTCTATTCACATATGGCATTATCTTATATACAGAAAACCCTAAAGAATACACAAAATAATAATTATTATAATGACATATATAAGCATAAATACAAATATAGATTAAAGTTTATATATAAATAACAGTTAATAAACCATTTATCATCTTGCATTATAGAAGATCAATATGGTCTGCCCTCTGCATTTATGAGTTCTGTGTTTGTATATTCAACCAAGAGTGGGGATTTAGCTCAGTTGGTAGAGCACTGCGCTGCAGTCTCTGAGGTCCCAACTTCAATTCCCAGCACTGCAAAAATGGGAGAAGGGCCTGGCAATCCATTCCCAAGGCAATCCTGAAACAGTCAGCCATTGAAGACCCTATGAGGGTCGCTATGAGTTGGATACCGATTCAATGGCACCTAACAACAATATTCAACCAAAAACAGAAAAGTAAATCTTTATGACTTTGTAGAGATGATGAATTTTTTGTTTTAGATTTTAATATGATACATAAAGCACACATGAAAATAAAAAATATAAATTGGACTTTGCCAAAATTACAGCCTTTCCTGTATAAAAGGATAATGTCAGTAACAGAAGAAAACAAAATGGAATAAGGCAAAATACTGCAAACCCTATATCTCATAACAAACTTCTATCTAGAAGACATAAATAATTTTTGCAACTCAGTAATAAAATGATGTGTAACATATTCAATCATCTTGGAAATTCAAATCAAAACCACAGTGAGGTATGACTTTATATCCACTGTTGTTGGTAGTGTCACCAAATCAGGTCCTACTCATAGTGACCCTAAGTACAACAGAATGAAACACTAGCCACCACTGTGCCATGCCCATCACTATGTCAATTCTTCTCTGCTGTTCATAGAGTTTTTGATAGCTGTTTGTTTTTGTGAGTGGGCTGCTGGGTCCTTTTCCCATTTATGGTACTGGGGATTGAACTCAGGACCTCAGAGTGCACAGAGCAAGCATTCCACCAACTGAACTAAACCTCAGCCTTTACATTCACTGGGATAATTGTAATTAAGAAGATCTGCAGTAAGATAGCATGCATTGACAGTAGTGCAGAGGAACTGAAGCCCTCATGAGCTACTAGTGTGAGTGTAAGATGCTGCATCTGCTTTGGAAAAGAGCCTTGCAATTCTGCAAAAGGTGAGAAAGCCACCATATGACCCAGTAATTCCCAAACGAAATGAATATATATGTCTATACCAAAAACTTTACAAGTGTGATTATTCATAATGGCCAAAAATGTGGAAACAACCTAAATGTCTATCATGTTAAATGTCATATACCCTTACAAAAGGACATTATTAAGTAATGAAAAAGAAAGAGATATTTATTCATGCTGTAACATGAATATACCATAAAAACATTATGATAAGTGGAAGAAGTCAGTCACAAATGTCCATCCACATAGTACATGATTCCATTTATGTGAAACGTTCAGAATAGACAAATTCATGGAGAAAGATTAGAGGTTGTTAAGGGCTGACGGAAGGAGGAAAATGAGTTGTGACTTTAATGAGTAGAATTTCTTTTAAGAGAGATGAAAATTTTCTAGATCAGATGCTAGTGATCATTGTCCAACCATACAAATGTACTGAGCTGTGTGTGATGGCTCATGGGACTCAAAGGTGGATGTAGGAAGATAAAGAGTTTGAGGCTAGAGGATGCCTGTGTAACTCAACAAGTCCCTGTCTCAAAATAAAACATAGAAAATGGTCTGGGGATGCAGCCCTGTAGCCAGTGACAGAGAACCTGTAAGGTATGTGCTAGGCTCTGAGTTCAACCCCCAGGCACCAAAAAAAAAAAAAAAAAAAAAAAAAAAAAAAAAAAAAAAAAAAAAAAAAAAAAAAAAAAAAAAAAAAAAAAAAAAAAAAAGGAAAAGAAAAGAAAGAAAGGAAGGAAGGAAGAAAAAGAAAGAAGAAAGCACTGAGTGTATACCTTAAAATGTAAGCTTTATATTATTTTAATAAAGCTGATACCTTTTAATTACACAAAAAATTTTAATTTCACTTATAATGTTTAAATTTAAAGCTCATATTGGGTGATTTATGCAGTATTTTTGCATTATGTTTTATACTTTATATCTGCATATTTGAGATTTTCAATAGAAAATATAAAACAAAAAATTCATTTTGTATCTTATTCTGGTTAAAATTTACTGGATGCTAAATACTATATTGGAATCTTTCCAACTCATGAACAATTTTTGGATATTTTTCTTCACTATTCATTTGATAATCAAGAAGGTATTTGAACAAATCCACTAATGGATATGGAAGAGTGATATAAAATAGCAAGAAAGGACACAGTTTCTCTTTCTAGTTGTCTACTTCCATTACAGTTAACAAAATACAAAGAAGCACTGATATTTTCTCTAACATTTTCTGGCTCTTCACATCAGATTGAACTTCCCTTAAGGTAATGATTTCATCCTCTCAAGTTCTACTGATCAGTGGACTCATTTTTATTTTTACACTGATGTCAGCTATTTTCACTCTGTCTTCTTTTTATAAGCTTGACACAGCCTTAGTTCTTTTAACATTGTCTAATGTGATATATTTTAGAGATCTATGAAATTATTTCTGCCTGGGGAGCAGCATGGCACAATCAGAATAGGTGGCTTATTTTTAGTGTTTCGAATTACATATCCAGGTAAAAAGGCATATTTAAAATACATGTGAACTGTAAAGAAACACAATGTAAAGAACATATATGTACCCACCTCTGATGGCTTTAAAAGAACACTAACATAGTCTTTAGAGTTCTTTGCATCCCTCTTAATCTTAAATTCTCTATGATTTTTCTAATATGTTTTCAATTTTTGTGTAGTATTTGAAATATCCTTCCAAGGTTCTTGAAGATAATCTCCTATTCTTGTTGTTGTTAGGTGCCATTGAGTCATGTCCAACTCATAGCAACCCTATGTACAGCAGATAGAAACACTTGCTTATTCTGTGCCAGGCAAATGATTTTATTTATGTTTAAGCCCATTGTTGCAGACACTGTGTCAATCCATCTGGTGGAGGGTTTTACTCTTTTGGGTGGACCTGCCACTCTCCCAAACATGATGTCCTTCTCCAGGGATTGTTCTCTTCTGGCTACATGTCCAAAATATGTAAGACACAGTCTGGCCATTCTTCCTTCCAAGGAGCACTCTGGTTGCACTTCTTCTAGGACAGATTTGTTGGTTCTTTTGGCAGTCCATGGTATATTCAATAGACATCTCCAGAACCACAATTCAAAAGCATCAATTCCTTTTCTGTCTCTCTTGTTCAATGTCCAGCTTTCTCAACCATATGATGTGACTGAAAATACCATGGCATGAGTCAGACACACCTTCGTCATCAAAGTGACACCTTGCTTTTCAATACTCTAAATTAGAGATCTTTTGCCACAGCTTTTCCTAGAGAAATGCATCTTTTGATTTCTTGATTGCTGCTTCCACGGTTGTTGATTATTGAGCCAAGCAAAGCAAAATCTTGGACAAACTCAATCTTTTCTCCATTTATTGTGAAGTTGCGTGCTGACCCAGTCGTAAGGATTTTTGTTTTGTTGATGTTTAGTCATAACCCATACTGAAGGCTATGATCTTTGATCTTCATCAGTAAATGTTTTAAGTCCTCTTCCCTTTCAGCAAGCAGAGTTGTGAAATCTGCATAACGCAGGTTGTTAATGAGTCTTCCTCCAATCTTGATGCCACGTTCTTCCTCATAAAGTCCAGGTTCTTGGGTTATTTGCTAAGCATATAAATTGAAGAGATAGGGTGAAAGTATACAGCCCTGATGTACACTTTTCTCAACTTTAAACCAGTCAGTGTTTCCTTGTTCTATTCAAACAACTGCCTCCTGGTTCATGTACAGATTTCTCATGAGCACAATTAGGTGTTCTGGTATTCCCTTTTCTGAAGTGTTATCCATAATTTGTTATGATCCACACAATCAAATGCTTTTGCACAGTTAACAAAACATAGATAGACATCTTCTGATATTCTCTGCTTTCAGCTAATATCCACCTGACATCAGCAATGATGTCCCTGGTTCCCCGCCCTCTTCTGAATCCCGCTTGATTTTCTGGTAATTCCCTGTCTATGTATTGCTGCAGTCGCTTCTGAATGATCTTTAGTAGAATTTTGCTGGTGTGTGATATTAATGATATTGTCCGATAGTTTGCACATTCACTCGGATCCCCTTTTTTTGGAATAGGCACAAATATTGATCTCTTCCAGTCAGTTGGCCAAGAAGCTGTTTTCCAAATCTGTTGGCATAAACATGTTAACACCTCCAGTGCTACATCTGTTTGTTGAAACATCTCTATTGGTATCCCATGAATTCCTGGAGCTTTGTGTTTTGCCAGTTCTTTCACGGAAGCTTCCACTTCATCCTTCAACACCATTGGTTCCTTTTCATATGCAACCTCTTGGAATTGTTGGTCATCTACCAATTCTTTCTTGTATAATGACTTTGTGTATTCTTCCCATCTTCTTTTGATGTTTCCTGCATCATTTAATATTTTCCCTGTAGAAACTTTCACTACTGCCAGTCGAGGCTTGAATTTTTTCTTCACTTCCTTAAGTTTGAGAAAGACAGAGCGTGTTCTTCCCTTTTGATTTTCTGCCTCCAGCTCCTTGCACATGTCATTATAATATTTGTTTTTGTCTTCTCAAGCTGCCTTCTGAAATCTTCTGTTTAGTTCCTTAACTTCATCATGTCTTCCTTTTACTTTGGCTGCTCGTCGTTCGAGGACAATTTCTACTGTCTCTTTTGGCATGTAATTTGGTCTTTTCTTTTTTTCTTGTCTTCTTAAGAACTTTTTCCTTCCTTCTTGGATGACATCTTTTATGTCATGCCACAACTCTTCTGGTCTCCTATCATTTGTGTCTAATGCATTCAACCTATTTTTGAGGTGGTCTCTGTACTCAGGTGGGATATATTCAAGGTCATACCGTGGCTCTCATATATTTGTTCTAATTTTCTTCAGCTTCAGTTTGAACTTGCATATGAGAAGTTGATGGTCTAATCCACAGTCAGCACCTGGTCTTGTTTTGACATTTTGTACAGAGCTTTTCCATTGTCTCTTTCCACATATGTAGTCAGTTTGATTCCTGTATGTTCCATCTGGTGAAGTCCGTGTGTATAGTCTCCATTTATGATGTTAAAAAAATGTATTTGTAATGAAAAGGTCAGTGGTCTGACAAAATTCTATCATGCGATCTCCAACTTCATTTCTGTCACCAAGACCACATTTTTCAACTACTGAGCCTTCTTCTTTGTTTCCAACTTTTGCGTTCCAGTCACCAGTGATTATCAGTATGTCTTGATTGCATGTTTGAAATATTTCAGATTGCAGAAGCTGATAGAAGTCTTCCCTTTCTTCATTTGTGGCCTTAGTGGTGGGTGCATAAATTTGAATAATAGTCATATTAACTGGCCTTTCTTGTAGGCGTATGGATATTATTCTATCACTGACAACATTGCATTTCATCACAGATCTTGAAATGTCTTTTTTGATGATGAATGCAACCCCATTTCTCTTTAGTTTATCATTCCCTACATAGTAGACCATATGATTGTCTGACTCAAAATGGCCTATGCCGGTCCATTTGAGCTCACTGATGCCTAGAGTGTCAATGTTTATGCACTTCATTTCTCTTTTAACAATTTCTAATTTGCCTAGATTCGTACTACATACATTCCATGTTCCAATTATTAATGGATGTTTACAGTTGTTTCTCTTCATTTTGAGTCATGCCACATCAGCCAGTTGAGCACCCTGGGGCTTTACTCCATTTCCGTCATCATGGTAGACTCTACTTTGAGGAGGCAATTCTTCCCCAGTAGTCTTTTGGGTGCCTTCCAACCTGGGGGGCTCATTTTCCAGCACTAAATCTGACAGTGTTTCTTTGCTATTCATAGGGTTTTCAATGGCTAGTTGTTTTGGAAGTGGCTCGCCAGGTCCTACTCCCTAGTCTGTCTTAGTCTGGAAGCTCAGCTGAAAACCTGTCCACCATGGGTAACCTTGCTCATATCTGAGGTTCCAGTGGCATAGCTCTCAGCCTCATCACAACACACAAGCCCCCACGGTGGGGCAAACTGACAGACGTGTGGGGGAATCTCCTATAGTAACTTCTAAAGATTTTGTAAATAACCTTTCACATTGAAATCTTTAATTGCTCAGAATAGATTTTTGTGTATTCTATAAAGTTTGGTATCTGACTTTATTTTTTGACTAAACGTCAACTTTTATTCATATTCTCTTATTAATATAACTTTATAGAAAACTGTTTATGTGGTAGAGCAAGTCTCCCTCTCATCCCTACCTTATTATTTGCCTTCAAGAATGTCTTGACTATTTTAACATTTTTTATGATATTAAAATCAGCTGGTCAGTTTTCCCACTCCAATGATAAGCCTAAATTAAAAATATTCTCTTCAAATTTTGATTGAATTTACATAAGTCTATTTGGCTCAATTGATAATTGATCAGTTAGGAAGAATTGATATCTCTACTTTGAACACCCCAAATCATTAAACATAAAGTGGTGCAGCTCCCTGTTTACTTAGGACATATTTAATGCTTCGGAAGAAAGATTTCATCCATATAGTTCTTATACACATTTAAGTATATGATCCAAGGAACTTTATATTTCTATTATAAATATAATATTTTAATACAATTTCTCAGTGATTATTGGTGAAGTTTGAAATTTTTGTACATTCAATTTGTGCATTGAACTGATATTTTATTATAATTATAGTTATAGATCAGTTTCTTTCTCCCAACTTATTTTGTGTTTTCTACTTCTTTGTTTTCTGTTTCCTGTCTACTCTTTTTGTCTTGTTTTACATTGATTGTCTTTTTGTGATTCCATTTTACCTTTGTTGTTGTTGTCATTAGATGCCTTCAAGTTGTGTTGTACTCATAGCAACTCATAGGGTTTTCAATGGCTGATTATTTCAGGATTGCTTTGGGAGTGGATTGCCAGTTCCTTCTCCCATTTTTGCAGTGCTAGGGAATCAAACCTGGGTTCTCAGAAAGTGCGGTGCAACACTCTTGTCAACTGAGTTAAACCCCAGCCCATTTACCTTTACTAACTTCACAATGTACTTTCTGTTTCCTTTGTAATAGTTACCTTAGGAATTTTAATTGGGAAGCTTAGGGTTGTGTTAATTAAAATTAATGGTAACTTTATCTTTCTCCTGAAAACTTCACAGATATTGGAATGCTTTTATTCTAGAAAACTCTACCTATTTATATGCTATATTACCAATTTTGTTAGGTCCCACTTAGGCTTTATCTCCTAAGGCATTTAGATTTCATTTTTACATATAGACGCCACTGTTTATATATATTTATCTACATATTAATGACTTTCTCACCGCTTCCTTTCTTGTATTGTCTCAAGTCTTCCATCTGTGAATCTGTTTTTGTCTGTCAGAATTTATATATTTAAATACTCTTTTAATGAGATTTTCAGCACACAATTTTTCTTTTCCTGAAAATGTTTCTTTTTTCACTCACTAAAAGATATTTTTATTGGATATAGAGGTCTTCGCACATGGTGTATGCCATTTCACTGACATTTAACTTCCAACTGATAATTTTAAACTAATTCCTCCTTTAACTCTGGCTATGTTTGTATCTTTATGTTAGAAAGTTTCAGTTTTATTATGACATGAATATGTATGACATTATTTTTATTTTTGCAGTTTTATGTAATTGGATTTTTTTAATTCTATAAATTGGGAAATATCAGCCATTAGTTTTTCAAATATTGGCTCTACTCCATTTTCTCTTCCATCTGTTCCTAAAACTACTACAGTATGGCATTGGGCAACTTCCAAGTCCATAACCACTCCTGAGGGTTCTCTCCCTGAGAAGATTGTAATCAGATCCTTCCAGCTTTTTTGTGATTAGACCTTGTCCTTGACATGTCTTCAAGAGTTCAGTTATAGCAACACCCTCTCACGTCAGTTTAGCCAGTAGCATCCACTTTTGATATCCCATCCCCCAATACCTGAGCAAATTCCTTATTCTTCACCATCCCCAGGTGATATCTGATCACCCTGTTGTTGTTGTTGCTGTTAGGTGCCATCGAGTTGGTGTCTGACCCATAGTGACCCTGTCTGTGTACAACAGGAAAAACACTATTGTCAGTGCTTCTCTGCTATACATAGGTTTTTCAAAGCTGATTCATTTTGGGAACGGGTTGCTGGGTCCTTCTCCCAAGCCTACAGTACCTGCAGTCCCCAGGTGCCTGCATTATGAAGCTTCTGAGATCTGATGGGATCGGATGCCAGGGTGGTAGAGCTGCAAGCCTGATCACCCTAGCCCACCTTTAGCAAGAGTCCTATAAAGTAATTTATCCAGAATCTCCCTTTAACTCTCATGCTCCCTTTAGTAATTTTCCATCCACTGACCCACCTCAACAACTTTACTTCTTTGCTGTAAGTTTCCATGTTTCCTTGTTGTACTCGGAATTGGACCCAACTTCCCTATCCTACTGCAAAACTCCATTTCAGTAATCCTTATCATAGTACTGCATAAAGTCTGCCTTATCATTTTAACAGAGTCTCAGAATTTTTTTTTCTTGAAAAGAATTATAGTGCTATGACTCAGAGAGGGTTAGATCTATTATTGGACCCATGAACCCCTCACATAGGAGCCCAAAGTACACCTTTTGCAGGTTTTTCTGCACTCCTGACTGATCAGGGATCCAGTGGCAATTAGAGCCTCTGCCAGTCTGGTGAAGTCGGTAAGAACACATTTGTGCTCTTAGGATTCTGGGAATATGTTAGAAGCTATAGTAGGTCCGGGCTGGGATTTAGCTCAGTTGGTAGAGCACTGCTCTGCAGTCTCTGAGGTCCTGAGTTCGATTCCCAGCACTGCAAAATGGGAGATGGACCTGGCAACCCACTCCCAAGGCAATCCCGAAATAGCCATTGAAAACCCTATGAGGGTCGCTATGAGTTGGACTCGACTCAACGGCACCTAACAACAACAACAACATAGTAGGTCCAGATAAGCAGAGGTTAGAGTCCTCAGTTTCCCTATTTAAAGGAATCTTGGTTAAAATCCCAGGCAAACAGCTATCTGTAAGAAACTGATTTAGAAACCAGACAAACAGATGCTGGATTTGAGCTCTAGGGGTCTCTCTTAGTAAGTATGCAGTTCCCATTATTCAGTCAGCTGAAGACCTTCTTCTAAAGTCCTTGCTTACTCTATTAAAGAAAGCAATGCTGTCTGCTTTATCTATTGTTGGCCTGATTTTACTAAGGATAATTTGGAACTTCAGTGGCTTCTTTTAAAAACTTAAAATCTACCCAGACTTCTTGTTGTTAGGTGCCATTGAGCTGGGTCTGACTCACAGCAAACATATGTACCACAGAACAAAACACTATCTATCACTGTGCTGTGCCTGGCTCTATGTCAGTGTTTCTCTGCTATTCAGAGGGTTTTTGATGGTTGATTGTTTCAGGATAGTTTTAGAAGGCTGCCAAGTTCTCCTCCCATTTTGGGGGTTATGGAGATGGAACCTAGGCCCTCAGAATGCACAGAACAGCACTCTACCAACTGAGCTAAGTCCTAGCCCCCTACTCAGACTAGCTCCTATGAAATTTCTCTTTACATCATCTCTGCTCTTCCTTCCGCTTTTCCCATTTTTGATATCCCCATCATTTAAAAACATCAAAGAATAAGAGCATACTAAAACTTAAGAAGGGAAAGTTATAATATCTCTGTATGCATATGTGTGTCTACACATGTTATATACAAGTGGTATTTTCTTATCTTTGGATGCTATTACTAATAGTACATAGTATAGTAGTACATTTGTTGTTGTTAGGTGCTGTCCAGTGGAGTCTGATTCATAACAATACTATGTATGTCAGATCGAAACATTTCCTGATTCTGTGCCAGGCACACGATCTTATTTATGTTTAAGCCCATTGTTGCAGACACTGTGTCAATCCATCCGGTAGAGGATTTTCCTTTTTGGCGTTGACCTGCCATTCTCCCAAACATGATGTCTTTCTCCAAAGATTGACCTTTCCTGACTACATGTCTGAAATATGTAAGACACAGTCTGACCATTCTTGCTTCCAAGGAGCACTCTGGTTGCACTTCTTCTAGGACAGATCTGTTGGTTCTTTTGGCAGTCCATGGTATATTCAATAGAGGTCTCCAGCGCCATAATTCAAAAGCATCAATTCTTCTCCTGTCTCCCTTGTTCAATGTCCAGCTTTCACAACCATCTGATGAGACTGAAAATACCATGGCATAAGTCAGCCACACCTTCGTCTTCTATCTGACATCTTTACTTTTCAATACTCTAATGAGATCTTTTGCCACAGCTTTTCCTAGAGCAATATGTCTTTTGATTTCTTGACAGCTGCTTCCATGGGTCTTAATTATAAAGCCAAGCCAAGCAAAATCTTGGACAACCTCAATCTTTTCTCTATTTATTGTGAAGTTGCGTGCTGACCCAGTCATAAGGATTTTTGTTTTGTTGATGTTTAGTCACAACCCATATTGAAGGCTATGATCTTTGATCTTTATAGGTAAATGTTTTAAATCCTCTTCACTTTCAGCAAGCAAAGTTGTGTCATCTGCATAATGCAGGTTGTTAATGAGTCTTCCTCCAATCCTGATGTTGTGTTCTTCCTTATAAAGTCCAGCTTCTCAGATTATTTGCTCAGCATATAAACTGAAGAGATATGGTGAAAGTATACAGGCCTGATACACACCTTTCTCAACTTTAAACCAGGCTATGTTTCCTTGTAATATTCAAACAACTGCCTCCTGGTTCATGTACAGATTCCTCATGAATACAGTTAGGTGCTTTCAACTTAGCTTCAAGATAAGTGAGAACTCATATAAATTAAATATTTCTAAAAACTCCCAGAAATATAGAAACTATGCTTTTCAAGTTTATGTGATCTGGGATAGTCTTTGGCAAGTAAAACTAACTTGACAGTCTTTGCTTAATGAACATGGGTGTGTCTTCATAATTGTCTGCATCAAGTATAATGCATACACACAATTTTATTTTATCTGGGTTTACTAGTAAAATAAGCTACTGTCTACTGAAGGATTAAGATTATTAAGATTATAAATTCAATGTAAGAGTAAATACACACGTAAAGATGCTGTAAAAAACAAATTACTTGATAGCTATTACTTCATGTGTATTATGCATTACATAAAACAAAAACTCATGCATATAATATAACTTTATGTTTAGTATTTTGGGTTTTTGTTTTCCTCATTTTGTTTTGTTTTATTGTTCATTTTTGTAATGTGCACATTCTATAAAAAATAATTAATAGAGAAATAGCATAATGTTGTTGTTGTTGTTGTTAGGTGCCGTCGAGTCGGTATCCGACTCATACTGACCCTCATAGGGTTTTCAATGGCGACTGTTTTGGGAAATAGCATAATAGGTAGCCTTATTTTGTGTTATATCTGTCTAAAAATATTTCCAAAATCTTTTTTGTAACCTACACGCTTAAAATTATGCTAAATTAAGTTAATTATAGATGCTTATTAAATATTTAAAGTTTCTAAGTAAGATAAATTATTGAAAAATTCATTCCTAAGCACCAATTTATAAACTTTTGGCTTATTATTTTTATATGACATAGAGAAGCTAAGCATATTTGAGTTTGTTAACAAACATGTTCTTTTTACCACATTGAAAATTTGTACTATAAAGAAACATGTAGCAGGCATGGTGGTGCACACCTGTGATCTCAACCCTTGGGAGGCTGAGGAGGAAGGATCTTGACTGAGAGGCTCATGTGGGCTGCCCAGCAAGAACACCTAGGGGGAAAAAAGAAACGTATTTCCTGGTCTGACACAGAATGCTAGCAGATGAAGCAATTCACAATTGCATACTTCCTAGTTTTCTCTGTACCATTGTATGGTGGTGATTAGATTGGGAAGGCAGAGCCTTTATGAACTGGATTGAGTGTCTTCATAAGACAGGCTCAAGGAGCTCCTTTACTCCTCCAGCATGTGAGGACCCAGTCAGAAGGCACCATCAGGGAGGCAGGAGTGCAGTCCTCACAGACACAGAATCTATTGATGCCTTGGTCTTGGACTTGCCATCCTCCAGATCTGTGAGAAGCAAATTTCTGTTGTTTATAAGCCATTCAGTTTATGGGATTTCATTACAGCAATGCAAACACACTAAAGATACTCTGTAAAATAAAGATTAATAACTGGTAAAAACAATAATCAATGTTTGCAATTAGAACTACTAGGAAAAAATAGATGAAGAGACTCTGTCTGCAAGGTAAGTAAGGAAAGTAGAATATGTTTTTCATAAGAAAAATGTGTACAAGTTATGGAAAATACATTTTATTAAGGAAGAAAATGAATAATTTTTGTCCTAAATTACTGGTTGTTTCAGTATGAGAAAGAAAAAAATATGAGATAAAATTTGAATATATATATGAATCTGTAGAAGATTTACTAAAAAGGAATTGTATGTGTGGTGTGGTTAAACTGGGAAGATTGAGTGGATTTATTTTTAAAGCTTTAAAAAATGATCCTTAATACCCTAGTACAACACTATACTTTGGTTTTCTCTCTTAAAATGTCAAAGTTTTCCTGGATTATTAAGTTACTCTAATTAAGAATTATAAAGAATTTTCCTCACCTTTTAAGTAATCTGCCTAAGAAACCACGATTCTGTCAGAATAACTTCCTAGGCTTTATGTTAACCTTTACCGTGCTCTTGATTGTTTAAGAGAATAACATTGTTTCATGATGACCTGTGAACCAATCTCAAGCTTTTTGACATTTTTGACAACTTCTTAAAATTAAATTCTAAATGAGGTACTCTTGTTCTTGAACTGACCTAGAGATTTCACAGAAATTCCCTAGAAGTTCTCAAAGGATTTGTCTTCTAACTGTAGAAAGACTTGTTAAACAAATTTAGTTTACTTGGTATGTGAAATTGTTTGAAAAGGTATAGTCAGAAGAAGTGGTTAGCCTTCCCTAGGTTATCTTTGTTTGTTGTTGTTGTTGTTAGGTGCTGTGGAGTCAAGTCAGACTCATAGCGACCCTCATAGGGTTTTCAATGGCTGACTATTTCAGGATTGCCTTAGGAGTGGGTTGCCACATCCTCCTCCCATTTTGCAGTGCTGGGAATTGAACTCAGGACCTCAGAGACTGCAGAGCAGTGCTCTACCAACTGACCTAAATCCCAGCCCTATATTTGTTTAGCAAAATGTTATTAATAAAGGTGTTTCCAAAATTATATGAAATTTCTAGAAATTTGTCA
The DNA here is from genome assembly GCA_007922755.1 of Pedetes capensis. Lineage (NCBI taxonomy): Eukaryota > Metazoa > Chordata > Mammalia > Rodentia > Pedetidae > Pedetes > Pedetes capensis. Next base: position 56,049 of record VMDO01003049.1, read on the forward strand.
ATATCCATGTTGTTGTTGTTGTTAGGTGCCATCGAGTCGATATCCAACTCATAGCGACACTCATAGGGTTTTCAATGGCTGACTGTTTCGGGATTGCCTTGGGAGTGGATTGCCAGGTCCTTTTCCCATCAATATCCATACTGTTTATGATATGCCCTGGTATAACATGATCAACTCTAATTCCAAATATTAAAGTTCTATACCAGAGGAACAATCAAATTTCCTTGTCAAACGAAATTTTATCAGATCATTAGCCATGGTCATTTTATGTCTTTTGTCATTCACAAATAGTTATTGGTTTGTTCTGATGCCTTCATGAACACTCTTGCAATCAGCTATATGCCATAATACTTCATAATGTCATTGCTTAAATAACTTTAAGATCATACTATTGGATTAAGGATTTCCAGAATGCCAATAAAGAAACTCATGGATTCATGAAACCGCTAATTCAAGATCCAGCAAAACAATAATTATATGGGACCGAATGAAATGATAAAGGAAGATTATAGGTTTTGTTTTTGGAACATTGCTAGCTTTGTTTCCTGGATTTAAGCAGCTCCTTTCCCTTTTCTTTTAGGCAACATAACTCAAACAATTTAGTGTGTTATACTTTTGTAAGCAAAAATGAAACTTTTTTTCTCCCCACTGGCCCCTCCAGAATTTCTAAACACTTAGCGAATATTTTTATTTTCATGGAAGTGTGATTATTTGTGTAAGTTCAATAGGAATCTGCTTTTCTTGTAACGGGACATAATTAAGAAATTTGGCCACATTACCAGAGATTTGACTACAATGTGATATTTGAGAATGATGTGTAAAAGCAAATATGAACACTTTTAACAAACTAAAATTAACTTTATAGAGTCAATGATTATAAAGCTTTCTTGGGTAAACCAGCCTGTTATCTGACTTATGATTAAGGAAAATTACTCTTTGGGAAGGCCTAGGAAATGGAGGCTCTCTTAGGGACCTTGAGAGGTGAGAAGTTCACCTATGTCTGCTGTTAAGGCTGCTAAGTTGGATCCCACTCATAGTGACGCTACATACAGTAGAATGAAACACTACCCAACACTGTGCCATGCACAGGATTTTTTTATGTTTGAGTCCACTGTTGCAGCCCCTATGTTTCTCCTCATTTTGAGTCATGCGACATCAACAAACGGGGGTCCCAGGGACTTTGTTTCACTCCTATCATTAAGGTTGGCTCTTCTTTTGGAGGCAACTCTTCCCAGTCATTTCTTGGATGCCTTCCAGCCTGGGAAGCTCATTTTCCAGCACTATATCTGTCAGCGCTTCTCTGCTGTTCATAGGGTTTTCAATGGCTTTGTTTCAGGAGTGGGCTGCCAAGTCCTTCTCCCTAGTCTGTCTGAGTCTGGAAACTAAAGGAAAACCTCACCACACTGGGTAGCCCTGCTGGTATCTGAAATACCAGTGACTGAGCTTTCAGCCAATAACAACAAGTTTTCAGCGTCATGGCAACCCACAAGCCCCCACAGCATAACAAGCAGACAGACACTTGGGGGTCATCTTTGTCTAGAGCTACTGAAAGAGAAGCCTGGTGGTAAGGTCCTGGCTTAGCTTCCTAGCTTCAAGAGGATTTACCAGTCTAATCTAATATCCCATATGAAAAGTTCCAGCAAAGGATCAGGTGATCAAGTACCATTTGTGCTGCTGTTATGTAAGTAATCAGGCCAAATATAATGGGACCAGAATAATTTCGTAAACAAGTATCAAAATGAGAGTTGACTGTAAAGAGAAATTTTATGTTTCTGTGGAAAATTATAGAACATCCTGTGGATTCCATCTTGTACATTTTTCCAGTCCTTACCAAATTCTCAGTTCTTTTTTAGCCTTTTCTGATATAGTGTGCTATAGTGTGTAACTAAGTTTTCAATTTTTCAAAATTAGTTTCAAAACTAAGCTTTCAATTTTTCTCTGACACTCCTGACTTTAGAACCTCTGAAAACTCATCCAGCTATGTAAGCTGTAGCTGGATGAGCTGATACTATGTGGAGAGAAATCACCACAACAGATCCTATATGAGCCACCTTCAGGCCTGCAGCTGTGCACCCCACCTGCAAAGTTCACCAGACCTTAAGCTGCCATTGTCTGATACATTCAAACTGCAAATCAGAAGACTGGTTGAACTGTCAGACCATCTATGAACCCAAAATTTAGAAATCTTCTTGGCTGTCTTCCCTGTGGACTTATAAACTGTTTCCAATTGTTAATTTATTTTTTCTTTCTTTTATTTTCCTTTAAAATCCCCTCACTAAATGTCAGAACACTATGCTGTAAATATTTGCTACTATCAAGTTCCAACTGATGGTTTGCTCTTAATGAACAGAAGGCTACCAAATGATAATATGGACCTGGATTGCTCTAGGAAATAATCTTTCCTTGGACAAGAGGAGGAACTGACAAAGATTCAGTCCTTGGCCACACTCTAACCAGTCTCCTCTCAGCTCTTTTTTTAACCAGGTCCCACCCTTGGGCATGTCCTTAAGAGCACGATTTTACTAAGAATGATATTAAGGAAATTTAGCCAGAATCTCCCATCCTTGACATTTGGGAACTCTTAAAAACCAACCAAATTCCATGTCTCCCACCATTTCTCAAGTCTGATCACCCTGGCTTAAGAATCATGTTAGGTGGGTTTAGCAGAATCCGTCCTTGCTATTATATTTCTACTTTGTATTTTACACGCACACACACACACACACACACACACACACACACACACACACACACTGTTCCTTGGCTTTTAGTTCCCACTTTTCCTTGTTACACTCAGAGTTGAGCCCAGTTTCTCACCCTATTTCAAAATCCTAATTCAGTAGTTTATATAGTCATCATGGTGCTGAATAAAGCCTATTATAACATTTTAACACATGTCAGAATAATATTTTTTTTCTTCAAACACCATCTATGTAGACCAGATTTTGCTAGGAATTATGTGAGGACCAGCTTGTGGTTGTGAATTCTGAAAGAGTTTTTTCCTTCCTATATTTGGTGTCAGAGTTTGAAACAGGGAATTTTCCTTAAGGGTAAAATTTACATTTAGACTACAATTACAGCCTGAGACTTACTTGTAGCTTTAGGAGTATTAGTTCAATGGTGATGATCTATTAGATGCCTCATCTTGGATAAGCCTGCACTTGGCGTTCTAAATCCTAGATGCTGAAATGCTTCAAAATTAAGACTCATGTTATTCCATTTTAGAAAGTATCCTTAAGGAAAACCAAACAAACAGCTTTCATGTTCCATTTGTCGATGTCAACATCTGATTATTGCTTACTCTTTTGATAGTTCTTGGACACATTTACAATAATTATAAAATAAATATATTTTATTGAACATTTTTAGTTCCACACAGTGGGTAGGTCCATCCAGAGACTATGCTGCCATATTATTGAGCACAGTATCTATTCTAATGTCCTAACTTGGTAAAAGAAAGTTATTGTTTGAGTCTTTCAGGTAGAGAGTCTATCTATAGGATGGATATGAAATGCCAAATATGTGGCTCTGTGTAAGGAATGCCTTATATAAAAGCAATACATGTAGCTTGACTACTCATAATCTGTAGACCTGATACTATTAATTAATCTTTGCTTTTGTATCCCAAATTCTATTTGGTCATTATCAATTTTGTTGGAATTTTGCTATTCTTCATCAACTCCATCCAAATATAGAAGAAAATAGAGAGACAGCAAAGGATAGCAGTAACTGGACATACTCTAGAGTCTCGATTTTCCTAATTACCACTTGTGAGACATTAATATCTATGCTTCATTTCCTTAATTTGTAAGAAAAGAATAATAATGCTATGTAAGCCATATAGGTTTTCTGAGGATTGAATGGGTTAATACAGTTAAAGTGTTCAGGCCAATGCCTGGCACATAGTAAGTACTGTGATATCATTATTACAAGAAGAACATTTAAACATTTTAAGCACAGTTTTTGAAACCATAAGTCATAAAAAGAGAGGAAAATGTAAGATAACAACTTAAAGAATATTTTTGGTTTACCTTTATACTTTATTATTCATGGATTCTCATCCCAATAATAAGCACACTGAAAAGTTAGCTATTGGAAATGACCTTGTATTTGTTTTTAGATTCTTTCCTGGTTATTCACATAAACAGGAAACATGTTTTGGTATTAGAGGTGTTGTTGTTGGCTATATCATTATTCAATTTCCAAATATGAGTACTGATTTTAGAACATCCTTAACAAATACAAATTAAGTTTAAAATTTGCTGTGACATCTCAAGAGATAAGAATAACACTGCTTTTAAGCAATCCACCTTGTGGTTCCTGGAGAGTTGTAATTTTTATGAGGGTCTACTTTTTTTTTTTTTCTCCTTAGCACTACAAAAAGAAGAAAGAAAGAAAGAAAGAAAGAAAGAAAGAAAGAAAGAAAGAAAGAAAGAAAAAGAGTGAGTAATGGATGAAATGGAGCTGAGAAACAATCACTACATGATAACACTCAAAAGACTTAGGAGGAAGTAAAAATTGAATTTCAGAGATAGGGACAGATAGATGGAAAATGCTGATTGGATGGAGGAAAACAGTATATTCGAGTAATCCTTACACACCAATATAATCAATTCCCTCTTGAAATGCTAACACTATGAAGCTCTATTTCATCATGATTCAAAAATAATTCTCCCAAGAACTTCTATGCATTGTATTTTGTTCTGTCCCATAATGAATGTATCTATACCATCTTCCTGTCAAAGTGGAAACACACCACTTCCTCCACAAATAAATCAATATCTTAAGAGCACATTGTAGAGTTCCTAAGATAAAATAGGCATGCTTTCTTCTTCTTAAAAACATGTCCTTTCACTTATTTCTCCTTATCTTTTTATATCATCCCATGGGATTCATTACTCTTCCTTCCTCCTCTGTTTATTCATATTGCAGCCCTGAAAAAATATAAATCACATACCTTCTACTTTAAAATTTTTATCAAGCCTTCTTTTATAATACATTTTCACAGCTCTTCACCCTTAGCAGTGTTTTTTCATTACTTGAGCATTCCAATTATCATCCTAAAATGTATCTTAAAATACTGAAGAAATAACTAATCCCATTTCTTCCATTGCTTTAGCTACCATGTTACTAATACTATAAACCTTCTCTGGACAACTAAGCACTAAATCCAGGTTGGTTCACACTGAGCTGAGGTGCTCCAAGAGTCCTGTGAACTTTCTGCATTAGTTGCTTTTAATTAAGAATACCAAAATTCAGTAATTACAATTACAATGTTAGTTTAACAATTGGCATTTCAAGAGGGAATTAATTATATTGGTATGTAAGGATTACTCGTATATACTCCATTTTCTTCCAGACAATCCATCATTTTCCACCAGTCTACCTGCCCCTATCTCTGACATTACAATGTTAGAGGTTTATATTTATTCCTGTTAAATAATATCTTGTACTTTCTACCTCTAATTTAGACCCATCAATATGTTTTCATCTTGATTTTCATCTTGATTTGACAAGATGTAACAATGGGAAATCTGAAAATTTTGTTTTCCTTTTTTTCCAAGTTACTGAAAAACCTTTTCACAAATCGTTTTAGCACCTTTCCAAATATTAATCTATTGATAAAAATTATTGTTGCTTTATTAAACCTATTATGACTCCCCAGACTCTAATACTATGTGAACAACCACATTCCATGTCTTCAGTAAAGATGTATTGAAAGACTTATCAAATGCCAGACAAAATTTACATGTATAGCATTCATCTGATTTGAAAATCTGGAAACTACTCTCACAAAACATTTTAATTTTCTGTGACATTCTAAGCCAATTTATCCTCATTCCTAGAAAATGCATCTTTATTGTAATGTTCATAAGCCATCTGTACAAAACTATTTTATAGAATTTTGCCAAAATATACTTTAAACTATATAACAGTAGCTTATGAAATCTCCTTTTCCTATGGTTGAAAATATGCAGTAACATTTGCTAATGTATAGATATCTGGCAGATCTTCCATGGCCAATGGATTCCAAAACTTACAGAAATTGCTTTATGCTCACATCTGATGAATGCATTTTCTCAATACTCTGTAATTTAAACGTTGAATACAGGCACTTGAAATTCACTTACAAAGTTGAACTATCTCTACATATTACAGGTTTTAATTACTCTATAATATTGGTAATATTTATTCTACCCCTTCCAATATGAAGGCACTTCTGCTACATGGAGAAGTAGATACAAACATACCTTGTGTAGCATTTTTTTTCTTATTAGAGTGCATTCATTGTACAAGATAATGTCTTAAGAACTCTCTATTCAACTCACTTTCCCATTCATTGATTATATTATTTGTACTTTTGGTATTTAATTTTTAAGTACTTTATATATTCTAGATATTCATCTCCTGTCAGATTAATACTGGAAAAAGATTTTCTCCCATTCTGTAGGCTGTTCCTTCACTCTAGTAATTCTTTCCTTTGCTGTGCAGAAGCTTTTTAATTTGATGCAATCCCACTTGTTAATTCTTGTTATTTTTTCTTGGGCTGTTGGAGTCCTTTTCAGAAAGCATATACTATTAGCAAAAAAAAAAAAAAAACTTTCATAATGTTACCAACCAGAATTATCATTTTGGTTTATATTTGCAGTGGACTGAATGTTAATGTAGTCCCCTAAGTCATATGGTGAAATCTTAACTTCTAAGCTGATATTGGGGCTGGGATTTAGCTCAGTTGGTAGAGCGGGGCTCTGCAGTCTCTGAGGTCCTGTGTTCGATTCCCAGCACCACAAAAATGGGAGAAGGACGTGGCAATCCACTCCCAAGGTAATCCTGAAACAATCTGCCATTGAAAACCCTATGAGGGTCACTATGAGTCAGAGACAACTTGATGGCACCTAACAACAACAACAACAAGGTGATATTATTAGAGCAGGATCTATGGGAGGTGATTATGTCATGAAAATACTCATGATTGGATTTGGTGCCCTTTAAGAACAGACCCTAAAGAAATCCCTTTCTCCTTTTACCAAGTGAGGACATAGGGAGAAAATGTTGTGTATGTCTATCGACCAATGAGTGGGCCAGCAAAAATACTGGATCTGTCAATGCCTTGATCTGGGACTTCCTATCCTCCAGAACTGTAAATAAAATGCTGTTATTTATAAGGTATTATGTTGAGTGTATTTTGTTATAACAGTCTGAACTGATTAAAACTATGTTATTTTCTTATTTTTTGAAATAGTCTGTATAGTTTTCACTATAAAATGTTTTTTCTTTATTTTCATTCTTTTACCTTTTTCTTTCACTGAAAAATTTCATTTCCATGTGAAAACAATGGTCAATGGTACATTCTAAAACATTTTTAAAATCACATTGTGACAACACTTACTGAAAAGGTTATTTAAGAATTTACTCTTCTGAAATCTCTTAGGAAAGACAGCCAATCAAAAGTCCATGCATTAACTTATTTTCTAGTCATATTTGATTCAATAAACATAGACTGGTGGTGGTTGTTATTGTTAGGTGCCCACTCAAGTCAGGCCTGACTCAAAAGGACATCTTTCTGAAATTAATTGTTCTAAGTCTTTTTCACTTGGAGCTGTACCACTGTGGTGTCCCATCCCATCAGATCTTAGAAGCTAAGCAGGGTTGGACCTGCTTGGTACTTGGATGGGAGGCTGCCTGGGAACACGAGGTGCTGTGGGTTTGGGAGAAGGAACTGGCAGCCCACTCCCAAAAATCAATCTGCCATTGAAAATCCTATGAATAGTAGAGAAGCTCTGACAGTAGTGTTTTGTCTGTTGTACCTAGGGTTGCTATAAGTCGGACACTGACTCGATGGCAGCTAACAACAACAAAAACAAAAGTCTTTTACACTTAAAGCCTATCAAAGTAATGGTGGTGATGATAGCAGCAGATCACTGTTAATTTTTCCAGGCATGAAATATAATTTTATAATTTGTTTATTTTACTTATAAATAATAAATTCCTTCATTTGTATCATAATAGTCAACAAATAGCCTTTTATTGCTAAGGGCTGAGACACAGAAGATTTTTTGACTCAGTGACAAAAAAAATACAACAAGTACATCTATGTGCTCTGCTGGCCACATTGCTTTGTGGATATTCAATCAATTGCTTCAAATGTCAGAAAGCTTGATGAGTTATTAGAATTATCACAAAATGAATATATCCATGAAATTGTAAAACACATTTTAAAATAGAACATTTTCTGCACCTCATAAACCTTCTCAATCCCCTTCTCAGTAATAACCAAAAATTCTTCTCCATTATTCAATTACATTCTGACATCTGACCCAAAGACTAACTCTGAATTTTATATCAATAGAAACATGCAGTATGTATTTTTTCATTAATTGTGTTTCTCATATATATAAATTTTATCCAAACTACCCCACCTAATAATAGTGTATTCATTTTCATTGCTAGATAGTGTTCCATTGTACAAATAAACAACAGTTTATTCATTCCAATATGAATATGCTGTTCAGATCATGATATATGGCTTTTGACCCATATATGTTCCAATTTCTTGAGTATTTATTTAGGAGTGAACTTGCTGAACTCTAGATTATGTTATATATTCAAATTTAGTAGACTCTACCAGTTTCCCAAATGAATTTTACATATCTAACAGCAATGTAAGACTATTTCAGATGCTTGACATTTTTCACAAATGTTTGTGTCAGTATTTTTTAAATTTTAGTCATTATGGTTGTTGTAAAGTAATATTTCATTTTAATTCTAATTATCACTCCTGATAACTAAGGTTGAGCAGGTTTGCATACTTTTGTTGGTTATTTTGTTGTATTCTTGTAAAGTGCCTGTTCAAATATTTTCATGTTTTTCTATTGAATTGTCTACATTTTTTTTCTCATTGATTTGTAAGAGTTCTTTATATAGTCTGGGGGAAAAAAAGATTGTTTTGAGTTGTATGTTTTACAAATATCGTTTCCCGTTATGTAGCTTAACCTTTGTTGTTGTTAGGTTCCATCAAGTTGGGTCTGACTCATAGAGACCCTCAGAGGGTTTTCAATGGCTAATTGTTTCAGCATTGCTTCAGAAGTAGATTGTCATGTCCTTCTCCTGTTTTTGCAGTGTTGGGGTTAGAAACCAGGGCCTCAGAGCACAGAGCAGCACTCTACCAACTGAGCTAAACCCCAGACCCAGCTTAACATTTAGTTGTCTTAAAGACAGCTCTTGATGAACAGTGTTTACTAATTATCTTTCCAGTCCTGGGGGTTTGAACCCAGGCCCTCCCACATGCTTTGCCTGTGTTTTACCACCAAACCACACCTTTGCCATGTTTTTATGTTTTAATTTATATTTTTATTTTAATTTTTCTCTTTATTGGTAAATGTTTGTAGGGTACAGAGTAATATAGCATTTGCTTTTTCCATTATGCAACTATTACATCACTTTAGGTTATACTTTCATCAACTTACAAATTTTATGGAAACTTTTAACTAATATAGTAAAACTCATATGCATATATGAGTTATGTTGTTCTTGTTGGATGCCATCAAGTCGGTGTCTGACTCATATCAACCCTACATACAACCGACGAAACACTATTGCTACTGCTTCTCTGCTATTCATAGGATTTTCAGTGGCAGATTATTTTGGGGGAGTGGGTTGCCAGATCCTTCTCCCAAGCCTACAGCACCTGGTGTTCCCAGGAAATCTCCCATTCAAGTATTAATAAGGCCCAACCCTGCTTAGCTTCTGAGATCTGATGGGATCGGATACCACATGGCCATGGCTGCAGGCAAATGGATTATAGTTTCCTACTTTTCTATTTTGAGATACAGTCTCCCTAAATTTCCTAGGCCATCTCTGGCCTCAAACTTGCAATCCCCCTGCCTCAACCTCCCACATCACTGGGGTGCAGTTTATCAATCATAATTGTTGTATGTTTTATGATGTGTATGTCCTGATTAAGAGATCTTTGTTGTTGTTTGGTGCCATTGAGTCAAAAAGCATGTCTTTTGCCAAGTACATTATTATTTATTTTTCATATTTTATTTACAATTCCACAATTTATTTTTGAATACAGTATGAAGAATGGATATTTTTCTGTGCAATCCCTCTCCTCTGTACTGTGTACCAAACATTCCTTCATCAGAGGCATTTGTCCTGATGGTCAGTACTGAAATATTGAATGATAAAACTGAGAAGCTTCAGCCCCTTGTGCACAATATAATTTTGTTCTTAAACAAACTTACAAGGGCAAACATTAAGGTACAAAATCTGTTATTTCAGTGGTTTAAAGGATAGAGAGTTTTGGACTTGCAATAACACACGTATATTTCTGGTATTTATTTCAAATGTTAAAAGTATCTGTAGTTCAACATGTTCACCTACAAAAAGCAAATATCACGATTAGATAATCTGTTACCTGATTACATAAGGCTTTTGTTCAAAAATTATAGACACTGTGTTTTTATCACCATAAGCAATATGATAGCACAGTATCTCTTCCCAATTTTGTCATCCATTTAAATGGGATACCAGGCAAAACCATTTAGACAAAGCAACTTTGTTTCAAATGCAGCATTTTGCTTAGTCCCTGACCTTGAAGTATTATTTCATTTACATATAACAAGTATTTATTGAGTACTTATATGAATCCTTGTAATATGTTGCATAAGAAAATCATGATTTTTGTTTTATAGTTTGGCAAAGAAGATAAAGTTCATGTACATGAATTTTATATACATGAAAACACCACAAATCATTATCTTGTTTAAGTTAACTCACATTGATTTCTCCTTTTATTATCATTCAGAAAGCTTTACTCCATACCATGGAAGTGTTCTATAATCATTCCTACCTTTATACTTGTACATAATTCCTCTCATTTCTGTTTCCCATCATCATCTCAGAAATACTGAACTTAATGAGTCCACTTACAATATCCTTTTTGCTGAGCTTCATTTCCACATATCCACATACTTACTAGTCATTGCTACCTAGAAGCTCTACAATCACTTTATGATCAATCAATACTTGAATGAACTTACTGTATTTACACAAAGTTCCTATAATCACTATATTGGTGCATAAGATCATTATACAAATAACTAGAAGCCAGAAATATGAGGTTGAGTCTGGAAAGTCCTCATCCTTGTATTGCAATACTATAACACTAATGGTTTAAGTTTTCACTATTACTTCTTTTCATCACTGAATATTTTCACATTTGTAGGCATGTACAGGTACTACTACAGAGTACAATTAGAAAGCCCTGAAACCAATTTTTAGCTGCTGTTTCCCAGTCCTTCTAACAATCAAACTACGTATTCATTGGGAGATATCACTAGATCTTTAACATAAGCTAGTTGAGGTTGATTCCTGTCTTTTTAAAAGAAATAATCCAATCTACTCCAAGTTCTGTTTTTACAGAAATACATTATAACACTTATTTTAAAAAGTTCCATTTTCTTTGGCTATATTTCTCTATTCCTACTAAAATTCTAAGACTCTTGAGGACAAGTAGTAAGTTTGCTTAATTTCTGTGACCCCAGCACTTGCTACAAAACCCTGGCAATATTTATTTGATTGAAGAATAAGTATATGAATATATAGATGAATCATCCAATTCAATTCTTTGTAATCCATTCTTGCATTTCCATAATGTTTTATGTCTATTATTTAAACAAATAATATGCATTATATTTTTCTTTATCAAATAATACTTTTAAACATCTTTGCTGTATTATTTTTTAAACTACTTCTAGGGTCCACCACACATCTGTCAGCTTGCCATACTGTGGAGGCCTGTATATTGCTATGAAGCTGAAAGCTATGCCACTGGTATCTCAGATACCAGCAGGGTCATCCATGGTGGATAGGTTTCAGTTGAGCTTCCAGACTAAGACAGACTAGGGAGTAGGACCTGGCGAACCACTCCCGAAACAACTAGCCTTTGAAAATCTTATGAATAGCAAAGAAACACTGTCAGATATAGTGCTAGAAAATAAGCACCCAAGGTTAGAAGGCACTCAAAACACTACTGGGGAAGAGTTGCCTCCTCAAAGTATAGTCTACCTTAATGACAGAAATGGAGTAAAGCCCCAGGGATCTCCATTTCCTGATGTGGCATGACTGGAAATGAAGAGAACAACTGTAAACATCCATTAATAATTGGAACATGGAATGTATGTAGTAAGAATCTCAGAAAATTGAAATCAGTGAAAGAGAAATGGAGCACATAAACATTGGCATTCTAGGCATTGGTTAGCTAAAATTGACCAGGATGAACAATTTTGAGTCAGATAATCATACAGTCTGGGCTGGGATTTAGCTCAGTTGGTAGAACGCTGCGCTGCAGTCTCTGAGGTCCCGAGTTCAACTCCTAGCACCTCAAAAATGGAAGAAGGAGCTGGCAATCCACTTCCAAGGCAATCACAAAACAGTCAGCCATTGAAAACCCCCTGAGGGTTGCTATGAGTCAGATACCAACTCGATGGCACCTAACAACAACAACAACAATCATACAGTCTACTATGCTCAGAATGACAAACTAAAGAGAAATGGGGTTGCATTCATCATCAAAAAAGACATCTCAAGACCCGTCCTGAAATACAATGCTGTCAGTGATTTAATAATATCCACACGTCTACAAGGGAGGCCAGTTAATATGACCATTATTCACATTTATGCACTCACCACTAAGGCTACAAGTGAAGATGGGGAAGATTTCTACTAGCTTTTGCAGTCTGAAATCGATGAAATATGCAATCAGGACATACTGATAATTACTGATGACTGGAATGCAAAAGCTGGAAACAGAGAAGAAGGCTCAAAAGTTGAAAAATATGCTCTTCTTGATAGAAACAATGCTAGAGATCACATGATAGAATTTTGTTAGACCAATGACCTTTTCATAGCAAATACACTTTTTCACCAACATAGTGACTATACATATGTACTTCACCAGATAGAACATACAATGACCAAATTGACTACATTTGTGGAAAGAAACTATGGAAAATTGCCATATCAAAAGTCAAAAGAAGACCAGGTGCTGATTGGGGATCAAGCCATCAACTTCCAATATACAGATTCAAACTGAAACTGAAGAATATTAGAACAAGTATATGAGAGCCAAGGTACAACCTTGAGTATATCCCATCTGAGTTCAGAGACTACCTCAAGAACATGTTTAATGCATTAGACACAAATGATAAGAGATCAGATGCGTTGTGGCATGACATAAAAGATACCATTCAAGAAGAAAGCAAAAAGTTATTAAAAAGATAAGAAAAAATAAAAGACAAAATTATATGTCAAAAGAGATGCTGGCACTTGCCCTTGAGCATTGAGAAGCTAAAGTAAAAGGAAGACATGATGAAGTTAAGGATCTAAACAGAAGATTTCAAAAGGCAGCTGGAGAAGACAAAGACAAATTTTATAATGACATGGGCAAAGAGCTGGAGGCAGAAAAACAAAAGGGAAGAAGATGCTCTGTGTTTCTCAAGCTTAAGGAAGTGAAGAAAAAATTCCAGCCTCAAGTGGCAATAGTGAAATAATCTACAGGGAAAATATTAAACAATGCAGGAAACATCAAAAGAATATGGAAGGAATACACAGAGTCATTATACAAAAAGGAATTGGTAGATGACCAACCACTTCAAGAGGTTGCATATGAAGAGGAACCAATGGTATTGAAGAAGCCTTGAAAGAACTGGTAAAACACAAGTCTCCAGGAATTGATGGGATACCAATAGATATGTTTCAACAAACAGATGCAGCACTGGAGGTGTTAACATGTTTTACAACATATTTGGAAAACAGTTACCTGGTCAACTGACTGGAAGAGATCCAAATTTGTGCCTATTTCCAAAAAAGGGGATCCAACTGAATGTGGAAACTATCAGACAATATCATTAATATCACACAGAAGCAAAATTGTACTAAAGATCATTCAAAAGCAACTGCAGCAGTATATAGACAGGGAATTACCAGAAAATCAAGGGAGATTCAGAAAGGGTGGGGAACCAGGGACATCATTACTGATATCAGGTGGATATTAGCCAAAAGCAGAGAATATCAGAAAGATGTCTATCTATGTTTTATTGACTATACAAAGGCATTTGACTGTATGGATCATAATACATTATGGATAACACTTCGGAAAATGGGAATACCAAAGCACCTAATTGTAACCATGAGAAATCTGTACATGAACCAGGAGGCAGTTGTTCCAATAGAACAAGGAAACACTGCCTGGTTTATAGTTGAGAAAGGTGTGCATCAGGGGTGCATACTTTCACCATATCTCTTCAATTTATATGCTGAGCAAATAATCCAAGAAGCTGGACTTTATAAGGAAGAACACAATGTCAGGATTGGAGGAAGACTCATTAATAACCTGCATTATGCAGATGCTGAAAGTGAAGAGGATTTAAAACATTTACCGATAAAGATCAAAGATCATAGCCTTCAGTATGTGTTGCTACTAAACACCAACAAAACAAAAATCCTTATGACTGAGTCAGTATGCAACTTCACGATAAATGGAGGAAAGTTTGAGGTTGTCCAAGATTTTGCTTCTCTTGGCTCTATAATTAACATCCATGGAAGCAGCAGTCAAGAAATCAAAAGATGCATTGCTCTAGGAAAAGCTGTGGCAAAAGATCTCATTAGAGTGTTGAAAAGTAAAGATGTCACATAGAAGACGAAGGTGTGGCTGACTCATTCCATGGTATTTTCAGTCGCATCAGATGGTTGTGAAAGCTGGACATTGAACAAGGAAGAGAGGAAAAGAATTGATGCTTTTGAATTATGGTGCTGGAGATATCTATTGAATATACCATGGACTGCCAAAAGAACCAACAGATCTGTCCTAGAAGAAATGCAACCAGAGTCCTTCTTGGAAGCAAGGATGACTAGACTATATCTTATGCATTTTGGACATGTCACATGTAGTCAAGAGAGACTAATCCCTGGAGAAGGACATCATGTTTGGGAGAGTGGCAGGTTAATGAAAAATCTGAAACCCTCCACTAGATGAATTGACACAGTGTCTGCAACAATGGGCTTCAACATAAATAAGATCGTGTGTCTGGCACTGAATTGGGAAGTATTTCAATCTGCTGTACATCCCTTTTTCACTTATTAATATGCATTTCAGTTTCCTCTATGTTTTTAATGGTTTAATGGTTAATTTGTTTGCGACACCAAATAATATTCCATATTCCTCCTATTTCCCCACTGAGTGGGAAGTGTTGCTCCCATATTTTGGCAAGTAAGAAGAAAGCTGCTTTAAGCATAGATAAGCAGGTTTTTGTATAGATAACATTTTCAAATGGTTTAGGTAAATATAATGAATGCAATTGCTGGGTCACATGGTGAGTGTGTTTTTAGTGTTGTAAGAGATTGCCAAACTCTCTTCCAAAGCAACTGCACCATTTTGCATTCCCATCAGCCACAAATAAGAGTTCCTGATGCTTCACATCATTGCCACATGATGCCACAATACCATGTATATCTCAATTTGACAAACTGAATATATTGGGAAACTTTTCAAAATTCAAAACTACTGATAATCAGTGGTGCTCAAATTATAGATAATTTAATATCAACAGCATTGTTCTCTAATATTTATTCAACACAAAGATAGTTTCAGTAAGGCAAAACTTCACAACTAATGTACTGTGTGATTAATAATGCCTCTTTCTTGCTGTGTCATTACATTTATAAATCTTGTAACCTAAATGTAATTTATTTAATGATTATAGGAATGTAAAATGGTATGAGTTTGGAAAATGTTTTGGAAGTTACTCTAGAGAAATGAAAGCATGTATCACATATGTTCATAAATGTTCCTAGCAGCTGTTATGGTTTGGAACTAAACTGTTCCTCAAAGATCATGCCCCTAGGTTCACAGCTAGTGGCACTGTACTAGGAGTTTGTGGAACTTCTGGAGGTGGTACTTTGGTGGAAACATCTCCCTGCAGATGAGCCTTTGGAGATTTTTACCCTGGACCCACAGCCCTGGTCTCTGTCTGTCTGTGGCCCGCTATGCCATGAGGTCATCTACAACAGGTTCTGCCACCACCACCACTGTCATGCCTGCCCTGACACCAAAATGGACTGATTCCCTAACTGTGAACTGCCAGAAACCTCATCTCCCATAAATCTGTTTGGGTTGTTTATTCTGCTACCACAATGATGGTTGACTAATACAGAAGCTGTATTTGTAATAATCAAAATTGGAAGAAATCCCAATGTCCATCAACATGTGAATGCATAAACAAATTGAAGCATATCCATAAATGCTATGTAGAAATTAATATGAGTAAACTATTAATATACACTACAACTTGGGTGGATTTCAAAACAATTATGCTCACTGAAAGAAAATTGTCCCCCTGCCAATAAATAGTATACATTATGATTCCATTTTTATGAAATTTGGGGAATGCAGTTAAATGAACAGTGACAGAAAATGAGTCAGTTGTTGCTGGGAAATGGGTGCACAACTGAGATGGGATCATAAAGAGGTCTGAGGAAAATTTATGAGATGAACAAGGTGTTCATTATCTTGATTCCCATGGAGGTGTCATAGGTCTATACATACATGTGAACCTTCATCTGTATCAGTTATGCAACAGAAAACTTCTTTTATTAAAAAAAAGTCTTTCCAAAACTTCATCATTTAGACTTCATTTATGTTTCTGGAACAAAACATGAGTGTATGAATGATTATCCTTTTCCCTCTCCCTTAATATTATTCTAGACTGTCTGACTGCATATATCATAGGAAATAAATATTTTGTATAAAATATAAGAGTATTTAATGTGCCAAAATTTTTTAATCTTTATTTATGATCAATCAACTAGTCACAACACAAAAGTCTACCCTTTTTTTAATATGTACTTCATAGATCAGATGGGTATGGTAAACAAGTACAACATTTTCATTGGAAATTTAACCCATTCTGATGACTAACCCTAAAGAAGAAGTGAGGCTTAAGGTCCAGTCATCTAAGATCCTCTGACCTTTCTCAATGGCTACCTTTTTGATAAACCAGTTTACACATACACCATCCTAATGAAATGAGCAGTAGCATTCTCCCATCTTCTCCCAGCAGCACTTTGAGAGCAGCTAAATAGAAAGCAGAGACACAGAAAACAGTATACCTAACGTAGTGTGCCAGTTCAAACATATATTGCCAGTCTCCTGGTGAAAGTCCTCTGATTCCTATGGGCCTCCTTTTCCATGTAGGTAACATGGGGAGAGCCACACTTACATGTCTTTATTGTTCTTAGGTGTTGTTAAGTCGGATCTGACTCATAGCAACCCTATGTACAACAGAACAAAACACTCCCTAACACTGTGCCATGCCCAGCACTATTGTCTTCTCTGCTATTCACAGGATTTTCAAATGCTGATTGTTTCAGGAGTGGGTTGCCTGGTCCTTCTCCCTAGCCTGAAGCACCTTTTATTCCCAGGTGGTCTCTCATCCAAGGTCTCTCATCAACCAGGCCAATTCTGCTTAGCTTCCAAGATCAGGTAGAATTGGATGCCAGGGTGTTATGCCTACAGATCCATACAACTTTACTCATTTGATTTGCTTTCAATGAAGTTTTAGAGAGATGATATTTTCTTTAGCATTCATTCTCTTGCCCAAAGCACTAGCAAGGCCAGGACCCTGCTGTATTATTTCTGGTAAATATATCATGGATCTACTCTTTTTAAATATTTTACAATTAACCTACAATATAATGGGTTTCATTGTGGCATTTTCATATAATTACATTGTGTACTTTGCTCTTATTTCACCCCCTCACTTGTCCACACACTATTCCCCTCTCATGGGTCTATTCTTAACCTCCTTAGTTATAATTTCTTCTTTTCCTCCACTGGTAGTAGTTAACAAGTCCAAGTGTGGTTGACTTCTCTATAATTTTTCTTTTAAAGACCATATATCCTTCTGGGGCCTCCACTGTCACTGCTGTGCAGTTGAAATAAAGTCTAAAACCTTGACAGTATAGAATTCTACTCCTATTTTTGTTGGTTTCCTATTGGATGCCTTAGTGCTATTCAATGTAACATACGCCCACTTTTATCAACCAAGTTATTATTTCTTACATCACCATTTCAGTTCAGAAAACAAAATTTCCAATTACCTACATGCATCATCACAGCACTAAATATTGATTGTCCTATACCTAAATAGGGGCTGGGATTTAGCTCAGTTGGTAGAGCACTATGCTGCAGTCTCTGAGGTCCCAAGTTCAATTCCCAGCACCATAAAAATTGGAGAAGGACCTGGCAATCCACCCCCAAGGCAATCCTGAAACAGTCTGCCATTGAAAACCCTATGAGGGTCACTATGACTCAGATACTGACTCGACAGTACCTAAAACATGCCTAAATAAGAGTCTCAATAAATATCTATTGCTTCTGTGCATGCACACACACACATACACACACACACACACACACACACACACACAGAGAGAGAGAGAGAGAGAGAGAGAGAGAGATCTTGAGAGGCTTGGTATGGTTCAAAGCATCACTTTGGAACATATCTAAAATGCTGTTCAGGGAGAGTTAAGAGAGGAAGTCAAGAGTACCAAAGAACAAAGATTATGTTCATGGGAAAGCTTGCATCAGTGAATGGAGGTGCTGGAATGTTGTGTCAGTCTAGACACTCCTTAGTCCTGTGGATGCAGGTACACAATGTTATCATCCCAGATAATGTCCATCACGTACAAGTGAGTATTAAGACGGGCACCTTCAACATCATCCAGTCTCAACAGTGGCCTCAAAGGAAATGAACAATAGATAAAACTTGAAAGTAAGGCTGAGGGTATTGGAGAGAAGTTGTCAGTGCATCAATGGGAAAGAAAATATCGAAGGGGCATGGTAAATTTATCAGAACACAGAAGAAACTGAAACATACTTGAGGGCTCTGTTAATCTGGCAGCCTACCTAAATTTTGTTAGTCTGAATGATTTTAAAAGGCTATTTATAAAGCTGGATTTAATATACTTAATAGGAATTCATTAAGGAAATGGCTTGTTACCATCCATGTGTTTAATGATTATGGCATATTTCCTTAACAAGAAGTGCAATTGATTGCTTTAAATTTCCAGCTCTGCAAAGTTATTTCTGTACCACTCTGCATAAGATGATCTTACTTAATAGAATGTTTCTATTCACTGGAAAGAGATAATAATTAAACACCTATAGTTTATAAAATAAAAAGAGAAGGCATATTAACTAAAAACAATAATTTTCTTATTAAAACTTATTTTTTCATTGATATTATATTTTATTTCTTTGCATAAGTGATATATATGCTTAGATTCATGGGAGACTAAATTGAAATTAATTATGGACCAGGGAAAGTTTTCACTACTTATCAAGGTTAATACATTTTTCTACATTTTCTCCTTCTTACCTTTATTAGCATGACTATCTTAATTTAATTATGTTCCATTATGTTCCTGTGAAATGGGATTTACAGATGGTTGTATTTCTGGTAACTCCATTATTGAGCCTATACCACATTTTCTTTATCCATTCATCCACTGGTGAATATTTAGGTTCTTTTGATATGTTAGTTATTTTGAATGATGCTGGATGGAAAAGTATGACTAGAAATTAAGTATAACTGTAAAATTCATTTTAAAGGTTCAATTCAAAAGAAGATATGATAATGCGAAATTTATAAAGTCATACAAAACAGAATTAGCTCAACTACAAAGAGAATTGGACAAATTCACCATTTGAGATTTGCTGGGAAATTTTAAACACATTTCTTCTGATAATTGATAAATGAAGCCAACTAAATAATCCAGAAGTACATAAAAGATACGAAAAATATGCCTAAATGAGTATAAAACTATGAACTGCAAAAGTTGCAAATAAATTTTTTTTCAAGCACATATACAACATATGGAAAAATTGATTAAGTATTGTGCCATAGAGTGGCAAATAATTCAAAGAAGTAAGACATTGATTGTATTGATTTTGCAAAAATAGAGATGGAAATTGATAACAAACTATCCTCCATTTACTTTGAGAGATGAAATGCCAAATAAGTCTTATTTCAAAGAAAAATTATAAAATAAATTTAAATTTGTTGTTATTGTTAGGTGCCATCAAGTGGTGTCTAACTCATAGCAACTCTCATAGGGTTTTCAATGGCTGATCATTTTGGGATTGTTTCAGGAGTGGATTGCCACATCCTTCTCCCAAAATTTAAGTTTAGAAGGCTATTAAAATGTGTTCAAATTTCAATATTATATTGAGGACCTATTATTTTCTAGGCAATACTACAGATGAACAAAATAGTGAAGATTCCTGAGCTCATGAAATTTTACATTCTTGTGGGGAGGAACAGGTAATAAATCAGACGTCCATTTTGGTTTGACTATGAAATGACCCCTTCCACACACACACATGTTCATGTATTAGGGGCTTCATTGCCTGCTGATGGGGTTTTTGGCACTGATTGAATCCTAAGATGTCTGACCTAAGTATCCCTTGATGGGTTTAGAATCCAAAGACATTACTGGCAGGTGCTGAAACGTAGGGGGGTGGGACCTCATTGTAGGAAACAGGTCATTGGGGCGGGTCCTTGGGGGCTGCATCTTGTCCTCCCTGTATTCTGTTTTCCCTGCTTCCTATTCACCATGAGGTGAGTAGCCTTTGCCACCTGCCCCCACTGCCATGAGGTTCTGCCTCACTGGGGGCCCAGAATCAGTGGAGCCAAGGACTATGGACTGAAACTTCTGAGCTAAAATAAGTCCCCCCTTAAGTTTTTTATGTTAGGTATTTTGACATAGTGATGCCAAATCTGACTAACACAATGTCAGAGGATGGTAAGTGTTAAAGAGAAAGTTAGAGCATGGAAGGGGAACAAGGAACACTTGGGAAGAGTGAAAGAAATAAGGGGGTTCCACTTTAACTAGAATAATTAGAGAAAATAGCATTGAGAAGGAGACACTGGAGCAAAGACTAGATAGAAATGAAGGAGCAAGCCATGCAGAAATGTGTGAAGGAATAGCCAGTGGCTGACACATTCATGTGTGCTATTTCTGATTTAAATCTAGTTTTACTAAAAGCAGGATAAAAGTGCAATGGAGGAGGTTAATACTATAACGTATCACCCACATTTGACTGGAAAATGTCTTACAGAATAAATAGTACACCTTTCCTCTCTTTAGCATTCTCTAGATGGTGTAGCTTATTAAAATGGAAATTTTTGTGCATTTCCTATGATGCTGTTTTATCATTTCACTTTCTAAAATAGAATATGCCATTTACTTTACATTTGGGTTAATATTGACTGGGAATATAAAGCAGTAATCATCTGGCCAACTGCCAAGGTAAAAACATACTTAGAAAAGGAATATAAGGATGTGCTTGATATTAAAAGGTATGACACTTGTTTATCGGTACTATTATCTTCTTAATACACATTGGAAGAAACAAGTGAAATGTCTTTTTTGCATTTCATGAATGCTGAGTCCATTCAATTTCTCAAGCTTTAAGTAATTTTAGCCACAGGAGAAAAAATGCTAAGTACAAAGATATGGTTCATCAAATGCAGTTACTTTGTTCCTGAATCTACTAGCTATTTTAGCATTTTAGACAAAATTTCATCTCTAGTAACTCCAGTTTTAAATACTGCAGTGAAATTAAAGGTTACAAATAAAATGTAAATAAATACTAGTGACTGAAGAGAAAATCATATTAAGTTGTTCTCTCTATGTGATAAAAGCAGTTCTGTAAATCGACAGATTTGTCAATGTAGGGTCATGGATTGCTACATGAAAAAATATAGGCTTTGGATTTTGGCATCAGAAAACTGAACCCTGAAACTACGACTATTTAGCATTATCTTACACAAGTCAGTTATTTGACTTCTCTTAGATTTGGTGTCCTACTTTGTAAAATTGCCATAATAGTAACTACTATCAAAGATAATTGTGAGAATTAAACATGAAAATATATTTTTAAATACTTCATACATTCTGTTGTAAGTATTTAATAAGTGTTGGTGTAACATTATTTTTTTTCCAAATAGGCTGCACATAATGAAGTGCAAGTAGAAAAGAGCCTTGTACTAGTCAGGAGTTCCCAGGGAAACAGAGCCAACAGGATGTGTGCCTGTACATTGGTTCATAAAATTACAGAGGCTGACAAGCCCCAAGATCTGCAGTTGGGAAGATGGAGACCCAGGGGAGCAAACAGCCATTATTGAACCGAATGCTCTGTAATGGGATTAAGTGTGATATGCTTCAAGGTAATATGCTTCACTTTTCCTTTGCTTATAAAATTTGTTCCCAAACTATCTCTCATTCCTTTCTTTATGCCTTAGAATTCTCCATCATTCTGTTAGAAAGGAACCTACTGACTAAATT
>VMDO01003049.1:78561-152271 GCA_007922755.1 Pedetes capensis
CTCTCTCTCTCTCTCTCTCTCTCTCTCTCTCTCTCTCTCTCTCTCTCTCTCTCTCTCTCTCTCTCTCTCTCTCTCTCTCTCTCTCTCTCTCTCTCTCCCCCTCTCTCAGTGTTGGCTGCATTAATAATCAACATTTTATAGGAAATTGCCTTTCAGGATATATTGTCCCTACACAAGTAACTATCTGTAAATAAACCAAGTACAAGTGTGTTATTAAAGGTAACTCTTGTAGGACCTGTAGGGGCAATTACATCTTTGGCTCCCTGGGGTGGCTTTCCTTACCATGAAGTCACACTAAAAGTCTTAATTAAAACCCATAAAAAGATTTTTTAAAATAAGTCAGATGCATTGACTGGCTTGCAACTCTCAATAAATTCTTTGGCCAATATTGCAATAAAAAATATGAGGGAGCTAATTTCTTATTACAGAGCAGGGAGGAGCCTGCCTACTCTTAAATCTGACGTGTTATACTTGGGTCAATAACTCAGGACAAGTAAAAGTTAACATTAAAAAGATACACAAAAAAGCAAAGTGGTTACATAGATACAACTAAAAGGTGCCTATAAAAAGCTCATTCTAATTGCTGCCTAATTTTGCCTGGTTTCTATCACTTTAGGGCTCATTAGTCACCATTATTCTACTCTTAATTTTTGGCTCATGCTTGTTTAACAGGCTTATAAAGTTTGTGTCTTCGAGAATCTGCCAGGTCTGAGTCATGCCAATACTTGCCCATGATTTTCAACCCATCCTAGATACACAAGGTTACACCATGAATCTTGTCCCCATTAGATCAAGTGACCAAAGATTTCTATTCTTCTCATCCGTAGGGCCAATAGTCCCAAATCAGCTGTGAAGCATGTGTGGAAACCTTGACCTTCACATTTTAGCCCCTTCTTAAGGTGGTTGTTGTTAGGTGCTGTTGAGTCAAGTCCAACTCACAGAGACCCTATGTACAGCAGAATGAAACACTCCCCAATTCTGTGGCAAGCATATGATCCTATTTATGGTTAAGCCCATTATTGCAGACACTATATCAGTCTATCTAGTGGAGGGTCTTCCTGTTTTTTCATGGTCCTTCTACTCTCCCAAACATTATGTCCTTCTCCAGGGACTGGTCGCTTCTGACTACATGTCCAAAATATGTCAGACATAATCTAGCCATCCTTGCTTCCTAGGATAACGTTGGTTGTACTTCTTCTAGGACAGATCTGTTGGTTCTTTTTGCAGTCTCTAGTGTATTCAGTATTCATCTCCAGCACCATAATTCAAAAGCATCAATTCTTCTTCTGTCTGTCTTATTCAATGTCCAGGTTTCACAATTATATGATGCAACTGAAAATATCATGGCATGAGTCAGATGTACCTTCATCTTTAATGTGACAACTTTGCCTTTCAATACTTTAAAAGAAATCCTTGTTGGAGGAATAAAATAGTGAAAGTGACACTCATGGGGATAAGAGATGACATGTTCTCACACCCTTAATCTACAAAGCCTGCTTTTCACCAAGTTCCTCTTATCCTTTGTTAACAATGTATGGAATGTAACTGTCCCTTATCTCCTTACTTATCACAAGGGGAAAACCCAGTAGGTACAGAATAGTTCAAGGATGTCTCCAAGGACAAACTGGCCACTAACAAATATCATATTTGGGAAAGACTGCTTAAACCATGAGGAAGAATTTTTAAAAATACCATCCTCAAGAATACTCCCAGACCCCTGAAAGAACCACTTCCCAAAAAACCACTTGGTCCTTTTTTTGGTCACTTGATCTAATGGGGACAAGATTCATGGTGTAACCTTGTGTATCTAGGATGGGTTGACAGTTTGAATTGCCTGAAGTCAGTAGTGACCCTACTTTTCCTTAATCCCCTTCCTTTCCAATGTAGACTTTTATCTGAGAGTTCATACTCAGTCTTAGTCTTTATTTCTACAATTACTGGGACATGACCCCTTGTCACCAGTATCAATCCAAGTAGCAAATGGCACTTTTTGTAGACAAATGTTGTTTATACCTCTTCTATATACCTGCTAAAATATGAGTGCTTGTGCCCCCCAAAGTCATTTTCTAAAACTTAATCTTGGAGACTTGGACAGGTGACTAGACTATGAAGGTCAAACCTGTATACATGGAATTAATGCACTTTTTATAAAGGCCTGAAGGAACATGTTTTTTCTTTCAACCATGTAAGGACATTGTACAAAAGTGCAATCTATGAGGAAGTGGGCCTTTTTAAGACGCCCCTGGTGCATTTTTATTGTGTACTTTTCAGTCTCCAGAACTATAAGAAGGAAATTCATATCATTCACAAGTAACCTGGTCTATGGAATTTGTTATAGCAGTCTAAACGGACTAAGAAAAGGCTGCAACTGAGGTAACACCAATATTGAGAATTCATCTCTTCCCCATTTTGTCCAAAACTGTAAATAATCTTATTTTCCCATCGATAGGTGGATGGATGGATAGATAGATAGACAGATACATATACAGATACATAGATAGATAGATAGATAGATAGATAGATAGATAGATAGATAGATATAGATAACTTTTTCTCTTAATATAAGTGAGGTTTTGGACACAGAGAGAAGTTTTATGGCTGGGACTTTGGTAACAAGGGCACAGAAGCTAAAATGAAGGTTTTCCCAGGAAAAAAGTAAGGAAAAATAAGTAATAATAGTGATGATCGATATTTCATAAAATAAAATAGACACCTATAATCCCATACTTACATAAACAAATCATGTAACATATAAATAGACAAGAAAAGACAATACATCTTTATAGTGTAATTCTAATAAATAAAGATAGATATAAGGAGGAAAATAGAAAAATTATCACTTAGCAAACGCCATATCAATTTAATTTTTTTAGTGTTGATAAGTTAAATAAAGTTACACAAAATGCTAATGCTGAGAAGTTCTTAATGAAGACCATAAAGGAACTTACATATTATTTTTGTGACGTGTTTATAAATCTAAATTTGATGCATTAGATGCTAATGATTGAAGACCAGACAAACTATGGCATAACATCAAAGACGTCATTCATGAGTAGAGTAAAAGATTATTTAAAAGGCAAGAAAAAAGAAAAGACCAAATTACATGTCAAAAGAGGCTCTGAAATTTGCCCTTGAATGTTGAGCAGTTAAAGCAAAGGAAGACATGATGAAGTTAAAGAACTGAACAGACAATTTCAATGGGCAGCTCAAGAAGACAAAATCAAATATTATAATGACATGTGCAAAGAGCTGGAGGCAGAAAACCAAAAGGGAATAAAATGCTCTGTTTTTCTCAAGCTTAAGGAATTGAAGAAAAAATTCAAGTCTTGGGTACAAATCTTGAAGGATTCCACAGGTAAAATATTAAACAAAGCAGAAAATATCAAAAGAAGATGGAGGGAATACAAGTTCATTATACCAGCAATTGGTGGATAACCAACCATTTCAAGAGGTTGCATATGATCAGGAACAAATGGTACTAAAGGATGAAGGGGAAGCTGGCTTGGAGGAACTGGTGACATACAAGGCTCCAGGAATTGATGGAATACCAATTGAAATGTTTCAATAAACAGATGCAGCATTGAATGTGCTCATTTGTTTATACCAACAGATTTGGAAAACAATTACCTGGACAACTGACTGGAAGATACCCATATTTGTGCCAATTCCAACAAAGGGATCCAAGTGAACATGGAAATTACCAAACAATATCATTAATATCACACACAAATAAAATTTTGCTAAGGAGCATTCAAGAGACTGCAACAGAGAACTGTCAGAAAATCAAGCCAAATTCAGAAAAGGGCATGGAAACAGGGACATCATTGCTGATGTCAGATGGATATTAGCTGAAAACAGAGAATGTCAGACAGATGCATATCTATGTTTTATTGACCATGCAAAAGTATTGACTGTGTGGATCATACTAGATTATGACTAACATTTTGAAGAATGGGAGTACCAGAGCATTTAATTGTACTCATGAAGAATCTTTACATGGATCAGGAGATAGTCATTTGAACTGAATGAGGAAACACTGCCTGGTTTAAAGTCAATAAAGCTGTTTATCAGAGCTGTAGCCTTTCACCTTACCTCTTTGATCTCTATGCTGAACAAATAGAGAAGCTGAACTTTATGAAGAAGAACATGTCGTCATGATTAGAGGAAGACTCATTAACAAGTGAGGTTATGTGGATGACACAACATTGCTTGTTGAAAGTGAAGAGGATTTGAAACATTTACTGATGAAGATCAAAGAACACAGGCTTCAGTATGGATTGCACTTCAACATCAAGAAAACAAAAATCCTTACAACTGAGTCAATATGCAACTTCAAAATAGATGGAGAAAAGGTTGGGGTTGTCCAAGATTTTGCTTTACTCAGTTCTACAATCAACATTCATGGAAGTAACAGTAAAGAAATCAAAAGACTCATTGCATTGGGAAAAGCAGTTACACTAAGACCTCTTTTAAAGACTTTAGGTTTTGAAAAGTAAAGATGTTACATTGAAGATGAAGGTATACCTGACTCATGCCATGGTTTTTCCAGCTAAAGAATAGTTGTGAGAGATGAATATTGGATAAGAGATACAGGAAAAGAATTGATCCTTTTGAATTATGGTGCTAGAGAAAAACATTGAATATACTATAGAGTACCAAGAGAGCCATCAGATGTATCCTAAAAGAAGTGAAACCAGAGAGGTCCTTGAAAGTAGTTTGAACATGTTGTCAGGAGGGACCAATCCCTGAAGAAGTACATCATGTTTGAGAGAGTTGCAAATCAATGAAAAAAAGAAAGACCCTGAACTAGATGGGATGACACAGTATCTGCAATAATGGGCTTAAACATAAAAAAGATCATGTGCCTGGCACAGAATCAAGGATTGTTTTGTTCTGTTGTAGATAGAGTGGCTGTAAGTCAGACCTGACTAGATTGCACGAACAAAGTTATTTCAAGATATAAAGGAATAAAATATATGAGAAGGAAAAAGATTTGTTTAAATAAAAGAAGCCAACATACAGTAGAGCTAAATTTTGAACAAGGCTGTTAGTGTAATTGGTAGAGTGCTGCTCTGAGTCTCTTAAGCACTGTGTTTGATCCTAAGCCCTGCAAAGACTGAAGAAGGACCTGGTAGCCCACTCCAAAAACCTTATTAATAGCAGGGAAGCACTGACATAGCACTAGACATGGCACAGTGTGGGGGAGTGTTTATTCTATTGTACATAAGGTCAGTATGAGTTGAATCCAACTTGAGGGCACCTAACAACAAGTTTTGAAGACTGAGTAAAAGTTAGTTTTGGACATATTTTCATTTTGGGAGAGGGAGTCACTAAAGTGGAAAGGACTACAAAGTAGTACTGGAGACACATATTGATGAGTCCTTGACTCGTATTGGATGGTAGACACATAGGGGTCAAACAAAATCAACTAGAAGAAAGAATGCAAAGAGAAGCATGACATAGAGTCCTAGACAATATAGAGTGAGAGGAAATAGTAAGAAAAAAGATTTAAAAAACAAAGAGAGATGGCATCAAAGAGTAGAGAGCTTAAAATAAAAGATTATTGTCAAATGTTACAGGGGAGGAATGCTTGCAGCCATACCACTGTAGCGCCCAATGTCGGAAGCTAAGCAGGTTTGGGCCTGGTTAGTACCTGTATGGGAGAACTCCTGGAAACACCAGGTGCTGTAGGCTTGGGAGAAGGACCTGGCAACCCACTGCCAAAAAAAATCAGCCACTGAAAAACCTATAGACAGCAGAGAAGCACTGACAATAGTGTTTCCTCTATCATATGTAGGGTCACTATGAAACTGATATGGACTCCGCAGGCATCTAACAACAACAATGAACAGTGGAGAAAGATGGAGGAGTAGAGGGGGTGGGCAGAGAGGGAAGAGGAGGAACACTCTTAGCTATACTATGACAAACATTCTGAATTATAAGAATCAGGAAGAAATATTACATGCATCCATACTTTTGAAAAAATCCACTTAAGCTTCAGAATTCACATTTGCTACATTGGAAACAATGATACTGGATAATTATCTACAGACTAAGATGCAGAGATCACATGTTAAGAATGCTAAATCCAGCCAAAATATAATTTATCTGTCAAATAAGAAAGAAATACTTTGAGCACGAAGGATTTAACAGGTCTACCAGCCAAAGTATTTACCTGAGAAAATTTTCAAGAAAATATTCTAACAACTGAAATTAAATTAAAACATAGCTCTCAGGATTGGAAGACAGACACAAAATATGTGCAATAGTGTGAGGATTTTTTGCAATCCAATTATAAATGCGTTATAAAGTTAATGGGATTGTGTAAAACATTTTAATTATTTGTGAATTTGAAAATACATATATGGAAAAATGAACTAATAGTACAAAACTGTAATTCTCTTCTTCCTCAGGAAAGAACATGATTTGAATGAAGCTGACAAAAGTGGGAAAGAAAAGCTCTTAAAGTAAAGGAATAGGTGGATGCACAGTAGGAACAAACACATGATATCTTGAGGTCATTTCTATGTTCAAACAGATCATACATTATTATTACAAAATAAAATAATTTTAATTTTCACTGCCACAGAGAAGATATAAATATTCTTATTTTTTTTCCTAATGGCAAAGAAGAAAAAATAAATAAAAAAGGAAGGGAGGTGTAGAATTCAATAACTTAACTTAGTTCACTTAGAATAAAACAAAAAATACCAGTGCAAAAAATAAATCTCCATAAAGTCAGTCAGTGGGATTGTAATGGGTATTGCATTAAATCTATAGATTGCTTTTGGTAGGATAGCCACTTTTACTATATTAATTCTCCCTATCCAGGAGCAGGAAAGGTCTTTCCATTTTTCAGTGTCCTCTGTTATTTCTTTCTTTAATATTTGAAATTTTCTTTGTAGAGATCTGAAGGGTCTTTGGTTAGATTGATTCCAAGGTATTTAATTTTCTGGTGGACTATTGTGAATGGTATTTTTTCTGAAATTTCCTTCTCTTCTGGTTTGCAGTTGGTGTAAAGAAAAGCTATTGATTTTTGCGTGTTGATTCTACAACCTGCGACTTTGCTGAAGGAGTTAATTAGTTCTAGAAGCTTTCTGGTTGAGGTTTTGGGGTCTTTCAGGTATAGAAACATATCATCTGTAAATAAGGATAATTTGACCTCTTCGTTGCCAATCTGTTTCCCTTTGATTTCTTTCTCTTTTCTGATTGCCCTAGCCAGAACTTCAATTACTATGTTAAATAGAATAGGAGAGAGAGGACATCCTTGCCTTGTTCCAGACCTAAAACGAAATGATTTCAGTTTTTCTCCACTTAATATAATGTTGGCTGTAGGTTTGTCATAAATGGCTTTCATGCAATTAAGGTATTTGCCTGTTATACCTACCTTCTCCAACGTTTTTATGATGAAAAGGTGTTGCACTTTGTCAAAGGCCTTTTCGGCATCAATTGAGAAAATCATGTGGGTTTTGTTTGCCAGTTTCTTGATATGCTGGATTACATTAATTGATTTCTCTATGTTGAACCAGCCTTGCATCTGTGGTATAAATCCTACTTGGTCATGGTGAATAATCTTTTTCATATGCTGCTGGATTCTGTTTGCCAGAATTTTACTAAATACTTTTGCATCTAGATTCATAAGGGAGATGGGTCTATAATTCTCTATCTTAGATGAATCTTTTCCTGGTTTAGGTATGAGGGTAATGGTAGCTTCATAGAATGAATTTGGGAGTGTTTCCTCCTTTTCTAGTTTACAGGAATGGAAAAAATGATCCAAAAATTCATATGGAACCACAAAAGACCATGTATAGCCAAAACACTCTTAAGCTGCAAAACTAGTGCAGGTGGAATCACAATCCCTGACTTCAAGCTATACTATAAGGCAGTGGTAGGAAAAACAGCTTGTTACTGGCACAAAAATAGGCCCAAAGACATCTGGAACAGAATAGAAGACCCAGAAGTACCTCAACACATCTATAGCGACCTTATTTTTGACAAAGGAGCAAAGCAAGTAAACTGGAAAAAGGACAGCCTTTTCAATAAATGATGCTGGGAAACGTGGTCATCCACATGTAGAAAAATGAAAACTGACCCACATCTCTCAATATGCACGATAGCATTAACTCAAAATGGATAAAAAAATCTCAACATAAAACCAGAAACTTTAAAACTTATAGAAGACAAGATAGGCAATACACTTCATCATATAGGCATAGGAAAGTATTTCCTTAATAGGACTCCAATTGCTCAAGAAATTGCAACAAGAATAGATAAATGGGATTGTTGTTGTTGTTAGGTGCTGTCGAGCCGGTATCCTATTCATAGCGACCCTCATAGGGTTTTCAATGGCTGACTGTTTTTGTTGTTGTTGTTGTTGTTGTTGTTGTTGTTGTTGTTGTTGTTTCCAGGATTGCTTTGGGAGTGGATTGCCACGTCCTTCTCCCATTTTTGCAGTGCTGGGAAATGAACTTGGGACCTCAGAGACTACAGTGCAGCGCTCTACCAACTGAGCTAAATCCCAGCCCTCTACATGGGATTACATGAAAATAAAAAGCTTCTGCACAGCAAAAGAAACAATTAACAGAGTCAAGGAAATCCCCACGGAATGGGAAAAAAAAATCTTCACATTTTATACATCAGGTAAAGGTCTAATTACTAGAATTTATAAAGAACTCAAGAAAAAACTCCCCAAAAATAAATAACCCAATACAGAAATGGGCAGAGGAACTGAGTAGACAGTTCTCAAATGAAGAGGTCCATAAATCCATGAAACACATGAAAAAATGCTCAATATCCCTAGCCATTAGGGAAATGCAAATTTAAAAAACTCTAAGATTTCACCTTACACCAGTAAAAATGGCCATGATCAATAAAACAAATAACAACAAATGCTGGTGAGGTTTTGGGGAAAAGGGAATACTCTTACATTGTTGGTGGAGCTGTAAATTGGTCCAGCCACTGTGGAAATCAATATGGAGGTATGTTAAAAAACTGAAAATAGATCTACCGTATAACCCAGCTTTAACACTATTGGAAATTTACCCAAAGGGAGATGTGTCATCATGCCGCAGAGACACCTGCATCTCCACGTTCAATGCAGCATTTTTCACAATAGCAAGGATATGGAATCAATCAAAATGCCCTTCAACAGAAGAATGGATAAAAAAACATGGTGCATATACACAATGGAATACTACTCAGCAATTAAAAAAAATGAAATAAGGACATTCGCAGCAAAATGGATGGAATTGGAGAAAATTATTTTAAGTGAATGAACACAAGCTCAGAAACAGAAACACCACATGTTCTCACTCATATGTGGGAGCAGAATCAAAATTTTAAGAAGAAAAAAATCCTATACAAAGATCGGATCATAATAAAAGAAAAAAAAGCTAAGAATGATATTATCATAGATGGTCTAGAAAATGCATGTAATAGTTCTGACAAGGTAAAAG
Source organism: Pedetes capensis (assembly GCA_007922755.1). Lineage (NCBI taxonomy): Eukaryota > Metazoa > Chordata > Mammalia > Rodentia > Pedetidae > Pedetes > Pedetes capensis. The sequence continues at coordinate 88,017 of VMDO01003049.1, forward strand.
AAAGCTCACTGCAGGAAATGCTTCTATCTTAAACAGAACTAGGACCCAATGATACATAGAAAAATATTACTATAAAAAGATAAGTAAATGGTAGAGAAGTCTTTGATAAGGGGGTGGGATGGGGGGGAAGCGCATAAGAGGAAAGGGGGGAACATATATGAATAATCTACAACAAAATGCATATATGGAAACGTCACAATGAAAAGCATGTCAGGATGAATCACATTAAGGTGTACATTAAAAATTCTCAATAAAAATAATAATAATAAAATAGATAAATAAATCTCCCTCTAAATAACAAAAACAAAGCATTTTGAAGAGCAGGATAATTTTTTTCTGAAACAAACATATTTTTATCTGCCTGTCTTTGTTTCTCTACATATAGACATATTTCCTACATTCCTAATCCTCACTTGCCTTCTAATTACAAAAAAAGCCTACAAATTTCACAGGAATATATTTTATTTCCTATACTTCAAATGTATCAAAACAATTTATTTTGTAAATTTCAGCTACAATGTTAATTAGGATCAATCTATTCCTATCTAAATATTATATACTCTCTTCTTCTAAATATCATTGCTTTGATTCTTAGTCCACCTCACAAACCTTCCAGAGGTTGATCATTCCCTTGTTGACTTGGTGTCTAAGTTGTTAATAGATACAAGACTGTGCAAAGGCTATTTAGAAGTGGGAATCTCAAAAAAGCATGAGATCTTCATCATTCTGCTTGTTATAGAGCTCTTGATCAGTGGCAAAGTACACACTTGCATACACAATGTATTTGTAAAATATAAACAAATGCAATATAAAATAAAATTTAAATAAATTAATGTATATAAGACTAGTTATTAGTAGGCCTTACTTATCCCTTAAATTGAATTACTAACTGTAGTGCTCATGTAAATTCTACCTATTTTCTAACAGAAAAAAATTGACTTCTTCCACTCAAATTGGAATGTCTAAAAGTTTTATCATAATCTCAGTATGCTGTTTTCACATTACCCTTCAGAGCAGATATTTTCACTTCAGAGATTGAAGGAATTTTAGCAGTCAATTATTTCCACCAATCTTGTTATTCTTCAGCTGGTATTAGCCGCTTTGCTTCAAACTGAACTTTAACAAAAACCCTAATTAGGCATTTTGGCCTATTATTCCTCATCTCAGGAAATATCTCAATAAATTTAAGGGCTTGGAAAAGAAAATATTATAAAATGTTTCATTTATGCTTCCAGTTTTTGCACAATGCTTGGCAAAGAAAAAGAGGTCAACAGATGTTAATTGAATAATTAAATAAATGAAGAAACCAAATAATACACCTAAAATCCCAATACCTTCTTATAGATCCTCTCTGATCTTATTTCAGAGTTTAGAAATGGAAAAGAAATAGGATTCTATTTTTAAAAAGAAGCCTTGGCTAGTTTCCTCCCATTTTAAGGAGAAAAAAATGGCTTCTTGACAATGAGTTTATATAACCCAATTGGCCTCTTAAGTTCTTCTCTCAGTGTTACATTAATGTTTTATTCATCCACTTAATCAAAGTTTGAAATGTAGATAATTGACATAAAATAAGTTTTTTTTCTGTTTGTATGTGGGGGCAATCTTTTTCCCTCTGGACAAAACACAATTTATTAAGCAAGACAGTTTTAAGCAACATTATAAAATGGAGTCAATTCAAATGTTCACAATTACTAGTCTTTCTTATTTTGCAAATACACATTAGCATTTATATAAGTTTTCTTTTACTGACATAGCAAATTACAGACAACATATACATGCATACATTATAAATTACATAACAAACAGACTTAGCAGTTTAAAACAACACAATATGTTAACGTAGAGTTCTGCAGATCTGAAGTCCAACACAAGTATTCCTGGACTGAGGGCTGGGCAGTGTTCCTTGCTAGGGGATCTAGCAGAGAATCCACTGTGTGATCTTTTCAAGATTCTTCAGACTGCATTCATTCTTTAACCCATGCACCTTTCTTCCGCTTTCAAAAACAGCAATATTGCATCTCTCTGATCTTTCTCCTGTTTTATCTGTCTCTGACCACAGCTAGGAAAGGTTCTTAGCTTTTAAGGACATATGTGATTAGACTGGGACACCATGCACTCCCTAGCACAAGATTTGTAACCTCAATCTTATCTACTCTGATGATTAGGGTGTGCACATTTTTGGAGGGGTCTTAAGGTGTAGACACTTTCTCTGTTGTTGTTAGGTGCCATCAAGTGGGTGTCTGATTCATAGCTACCCTCTGTCCAGTAGATGAAACCCTATTGTTGTGCTTCTCTGCTATTCATAGGGTTTTCAATGGCTGATTGTTTTATGGGAGTGGGTTGCCGGGTCCATCTCCCAAGCCTACAGCACCTGGTGTTCCCAGGCAGTCTCCCATCCAAGTACTAACCAGGCTCAACCCTGCTTAGCTTCCGAGATCTGATGGGATCGGATGCTACAGTGGTACAGCTGCAGGAGTAGACACTTTTAGAGTAGTATTATTCTGCCTATCAAAGGATTTATCAGAAATTTTAGAGTATTATTGATAGCTGAGTTGGACAGAGATCCCAGACCTTTTGAAGGATAACAGAGCTGATTTCAGGAAATCATCTTTTCTTCCTTTATAATTAAACCCTAGGCATTTTTTTCCTACTAGAAATCTTCTATTTATGCTACCCCATCTTCTCATGATCATGCCCCTTGTGAGATTCAATGCTCTCCCTCTAGGTGCAGGTCATTCCTTCCATTGTCATATCTACATATTCTGGTCCATAAATGCAGGATATGGGTAAAAATATTAATAATATTCATTTAATTGTTCCTCAGATTTTTTAACCTCTTGTTTATGTGCAATACACAACTATACATACATTCTAAGATGTAATAGATGAAAAAGTACTCCTTGTGGCATAAATTGTTGTAGAAATGTAATATTATTATTAACACATAATAGAAAATCAAATATAGACTTTTCATGGGATACACTGAGGCAATTTTGTAGCATATCTTGAGAAACATTTCCTCAGAGATTCTACCAGACAAAGAGTAGTCTCTGATATTGCCACTGAAATAAGTCATAAGTAAATTACTATATAACTCATAAAAATTATTGATATGGTCTTTTACATGTGATATAATCATCAAGTGTCCCATAGCATGAATTACCATCCACCTAGGTGTTCTTTTATATATTCTGAAAGAATTTGAATTCAGAATCTGCTATATTTCTTCTCCCATCAGAGTGTTTTGGCTGCTGACATGATTTGACTCAGGAATCCTCAGTATTGGGGTTTTCAGGCTGAAAGATGCTGGACAAAGTTTGTGCAATAGATGAAGTATAAATTCACAAATCAGCACTTCTGATGGGTTATTATAATAGAGATTTATTACAGATCAGATTTACTCATGCACGACTAATGAGTACTTCCCATTTTTTTTTGTTTCCAATCAGACAGTGGCAGGAGTGACAAGAAAAAGGGAAAACATTTATAAAACTTGTTTCTCACCATCCAGGAGCCAGTGGTATGCCTGGCTTGCTTGGCTTACCCTTTCAGCTCATTTTTATTTTTATGTTTTTGGTTCAACTGCAGCCCCAAGACTACTGTAAAACCTAAATGTAACACCACAGAATTGACAGGAGAAATGGAAAAATTAAAGCGAGAAACTAATTTATTAGACTGTTTGACATTTACCTACTTGACTTCCTAAAATAGATACCTTATTTTTGCAGAAAGAAATCATGTCTGTTTATTTTGATTTTAGAAAATTATCTGCATGTGTGACTTTCACAATATTTTTCCTTCAGGAATGACAGAGTGATACTATATTGAAGAGAAATTGCTCTGTGTACCCAATTAATTATTTCAGTAAAATTTCTTCATGAACAGTATCACTCATCCTGACTGCTTATGAAGCCATTAAGTCCTGGCTTGGAGTCACTTTTGGATGATGTACAAGAGTGTCATATCAATCTTCTTTTTTCATTGGCCTCGAAACAGTCCTTAGAGAACCATATAAACTCCAGTGTATTTTTCCAAGATTTACTTGGACCTGAATAATAAAAAGTATAAAATTGAGAAATATTCTTTGGCATTGAAAAGCATTTAAAGTGCAAAATTCAAAGGTGAGGTGCCACAAAATGGGCACCAAGAAGTTACTTATTAAGAAAAGAACTCAAGAGATTTGTTTTTTTCATTTATACCAAGTTGAAAAATTGAAATGTGCAGAGAAAATATTCAGGTGATCTGAGGATCTGAGTGGGTTTGTGTGTTGAGCAGTGATTGTGCAAAGGCAGAAACTCCACAACAGCAGCCCAATGTTGCTTCTTTCTCTTGTATATACAGTTCTTGGGGATTTCCTTTTGTTGTTAACCAAACCAAGAAAATATGTTATTTTTGCCCCTTCTCATAAATGTTCCAACTCTTATTCTGTAGCTCTACAATAGATGAGACATCTTTTCACAATGGAATGGACTCAGAGAAGCCTGAATGGGTAGAACACACATGTCATTCCCATGGACAGATAGTCAATCCCTGGTACATACAGAACCTAGAAACAACATTTAAAGATTTGAGATGCCTCGTGACAAAACCATTACAGTCACACAACTCATTGCTAACCCTCATGACCTGTCAGGACAATAGAATAAACTCAGTACTGTGCTATAAAAGCTAACACATCCTCCCTGTGTATTTTCAGAATAGCAAGTTGCTTACTCAGATGTTTAAGTACTAAATTTTTCTCTGCTTCCAAGACTTGGCTACAGTCTCAACAGAGCATCTTGCCAAGTGTTTAGGTTCAAGTCTAAAAATGCCATCCATCAAGCAACTCTCCAACTCACATGCTTCTAATGCATGTCCAGAAAATATCCCAAAAAAGCTGTTTTCCAATTTGTCCCAGGGCATGAGAACATCAAACTTACCCCCCAAAGGTAAACATGCTACAAAAGCATGATGATTTTAGTAATAAATGACCATGAAAAGATAATGATGATAAGTCAGACTTAATTCAAGGTAAAATTCAGTAGCAGTGAAGTCTGCTGCTTTTACCAAGTAAACATACTGAGCTGGAGGAGATGCCGCCTTCCTGGTATAAGCACATAGAAATATAGAAAAAAATGCACCTTAAAAGAAGCAAAATTGTGAATACAGAACTATAATATCCACAACTGTGTGATCATGCAGGTTCGAGCATGAAAAGGAAAGAAATAACCATGAGTTTTCCTGGGACCATCAAAATCAGAAGCAGGTACTGTGACCCTGAATATCTAAACTCCTTCTATAGTTTGCTAGGCTTCCATGTCTGGACCTCTGACTACTCGGAACAGCTCAGCATCTGTTCTCCCAAACAAATCACAAACGCTCTTTCCTTGTGATCTTTGCTCTTACTGTTTCTTCTATCTAAAAGACTTCCCTAGAAAATTCTTATTTTAACGGTTCCTTTCATCTGGCTTAAAGGGCAGATACTCATTTTCCCAGGAAATATTCAACAACCCCCACTCTTTAAAGCAGTTGGTTATAATTTAATGCTGGAAATGTGGCAAACATATCAAATTTTACCATAATGTGAGATATAAACTCTAAAAGAGAATGATTATAGAGAAAGAACTTTTTTAGTTATTAATCAATTAGAAAATGCCTTTTTATTAATAATTGGCTTAAAATTAGAGGAGCCTGTTGGAAATAACCTACTGGAAGCAATTATTTAGCCAAAAGACCTAAAATTAGATCATGCAGAGCTTCAATTGATGGAAAGAAGGGGAAAGTGAGACTATAACAGTGGGGAATGCATGGCTGAGGGGGAAAGTGAGACTATAACAGTGGGGAATGCATGGCTGAGGAGGAAAGTGAGACTGTAACAGTGCTTGGTGAATGCATGGCTAATTCTCAGACATTGGTTCTTGAGAGTTCGCTTCCCTTACAATTGAAGGACAGGGAGGGCGCTGCTGAGTATGTGGCGGGGGGGGGGGGGGGGGTGTTAAAAAAAAAAAAAAGATTGTATGTTCCCAGATAAAACAAACATGAGTCATAAAAAGTTCTTAAAGTCCTATGTGGCTGAGGACCCTGCGCCTCCCTCTGCAACTTTAGCAATAAAGGCAGTTACTGGCTAGAGCTGTTAGTCTAGGTCATGAGCACTGCAGGTTAAAGGTGAGCATACACTTTTTAGCATCTTAACAAATTTTCCTCCCTTTGGAGACTAATCATTGTTAATTTTTCAGTTCCTCTATTAAAGGAATAGTGTCATAATTACAGGATGCCTGCCTGGAAACTTATCTGTGTTTATGGGTTTTGAGATCCAGACACTGAGTTTTTGGCAGGGAAGCCAAAAAAGGACTGCAGCTGAAAATTCTTGGAGCTGAGAAATAGTGGTAATTATCACAAATTACCACAGGCAATTGCCAGTTTTATTCCTAAACAATGTCCCACTTTAGGAATGTAACCAAAAAATTCCTGCTACTTTCCTTTAGAAAGAAAACTTGAGAACTACTTTGAAAGTAGCTGGATCACAACCTTATTATATACTATTAATCTTACGGGTATCTCATAAACAGATGCTCCATCATTTCCCAAAAGGACTTTGTGCGAATGTAAAGTCTGATTTGTGCATAGATAAATTCTCTTTTTCTATTTTGTTTTATTTGACAAAAAGTGTACATATTTATCACTTGATGTTTTGAAATATTTATACCCATGTATCAATTTTTAGTTTAGTTGATCTTTCCTACTGTTTTTCTGGTCTTCATTTCTTTCTGCTCAGATCTTTATTATTTCCCCCTTTTTCTAACTTTGAATCTAGTTTCACTTTCCTTTTCTGGTTCTTTCGGGCATAATGTTAGGTAATTTATTTCAGATTTGTGTATAACTCAATTTTTGATTTTCTCCACACCATTATTCACAGAATAATGCTACCATTCTTGAACACACACATTATTACTAGGAATCTTTTTTCTAGGCAGTCTTGGACATTGAATTTTCCTTTTTCAAGTTATTTTGACTCAAAGAAATGACATAAGTATTTTGCTCAAAGATGTTCCAAATATTTTTCAAAGGGTTTTCACTGAATTAAAATTTTCAGATGAAACAACATGTCTGTTTTTTGCTAATTAGTTCTAATGAACAAAATAGAAAATGTGTGTCCAACCCATCCAAATCAACTAAAGTCAAGATCTTGGAGGTGTGTTTCTATCATTCCATTGACCATGCATAATTAACTGATCTATTTAATTATATGAAGATCCAATTAATTCCCTCATAAGGGCTATGTTTTCACCATGCTTAACTCTTATGGTTCTGCTATTGAAATTCAGAAGAACATTGGTAGTGACACTTTACTGCATGGCATTTTTTCTAACCATCCAAGGCTGAAAATTGAAAAAAAATTAATATTTTCACCAGAAAGGATATTTCATCTTATATCCACTTCCTGTAAATGAATATCTTAAAATATATAACACAAAACATCCCACATTGTAAGAATAAATTACATAAAATAATCTGAACAATAAGTCATTTAATTCTTATGACAAATCACTAAGAGAGGAGTCATAATTATTTCCATTTTACAAGTAAAGGAATCAATGCACAGAGTTTATACGGCATCTTTGAGATCACATAGGTAAAAGTGGTTAAGGCATACCATAATTCAAAACAGGGGTGCCAGGGAGCAGTGAAATGCATGGAGCTCTGGAGTCTCATTGCCTGGCATCAAATCCAGCTTCATGACTCATTACCTTTATAACCTTTGGCAATTCATTTTTTCTAACTGTAGAGATTCTCCAAATGAAAAATACAAGAGGATAATAATAACAATTGTCTCATTGTTTCGCTTTAAAGTCATATAAGAAAATTAATGTAAATTACTCAGCACCATATCTGGCACATAACAAATTGCTCAATGAATTATCTATCTGAGTGGGCTAGATGTTATCATAATTAGACATTGTCATACGGAGGAGGATTTCCTGGATCCATCCAAGAATATGCTGATGAATGAAAAAAGGAAGGTATAGATGGAAAGCTTTTCTTGAGTGTTAGTCAACATAAATTCTAATCAATAATGCAACTCAAATTTATGGACTGTATGATAGTTTACAATTCACCTACAAGTACCTGGAGATATAAAAATGAAAGCCATTGCATCTTTCATCAGGAAAATCTCTCTTTTTCTAGTTTGAAATAAGGTAAATAAAAACTAGGAAATTCTAAATAAATGAAATAGAAAATCCTAAATAAATGAAATAGAAAATTCTAAATAAATAGAAGCTACTAATAAAGATACTCATGAAATCCTAACAGAGCCAAGAAAAAGTCTCAAATTGGAGCTTAAAAAGTTACACATGAGCTTTTAGAGATCTAAGGACTGTTTGAAATATCTGAGAAGGAATCCTGAGGAAAGAAAATAGAGATGAAACCAAGGACTTAAGCAAGGATTAAGCAATAAAGTAAGTAGCAACCTGAAAAGTTTCTATTTTGTTCTCTGAATGATAGGAATTCAGTGAGATATTTTAAATATGACATGGACACAGTTACACCTACACTTAGAAAGCCTTCCCAAGAATAAAGATAAATTATTGATGCAATATATTAGCTAAATTAAATTTGGCTGCATCTAACAGAAATCACAAAATAGCAGTGCTTCGGTGTAAAGATATGGGAGAAGGACATGGCAATCCACTCCTGAAGCAATCCTGAAATAATCAGTATTGAAAACTCTCTGAGGGTCGCCATGAGTCGGACCTGACTGGATGGCACCTAACAACAAGTGTAAAAGTAGGCAGACGTAGGATGACAGGGTGGCCCCACCATCGCCCTTGTCAAGGATCCTCATCTTTCTCTGTCATCCTTTAAGTGCCTGACTAAAATCCTCAAGTCCATCTCTAGATAGATGACAACTGCAGCAAAATGTAACAGAACCAGTAATACACTGCTACACTCAACTATATAGGGGCTCAGTTACTATAAAAAGGAAAGAATTATTGACTAGATAACTAGCTGTTCACACAGGTAACAGTGATAAATGTTGATCAGAGTTCTAATGAGGAGTGACACTAAGTAACTGTGAAAGTGCAAACAAGAGATTGAATTCCAGAGATATGAAAAATGTTAGTAGTGATTTGTTTCCAGCACTAGTGATTTGGTAAGTGATTGGGATTTTTTGTTTTTGTTTTTTAAGCAGACATACTAAGAAGCATGTGAGAGAAAAAATTCTATTTTGTACATGATGAGTTTGAAGTGTTTGTAAGAGCATTTTAATATACAGCCTTAGTTATATGCATTCATATTTTTACCCTAATAGAAAAGAAGTAGATGGATGAGATTATTTACAAAAAGAATGAGGGGGAAAAGAGGGGAGGAGGGAGAGAAGGCATTTGCTTTCTTTGTATTGAGTATAACAAAGCTGAAAAGGAGTGAACAATATCAGAAAGGAAGGCTGAAACGCTTTAAGATAATAGTCTGTGCTCTGTACATGTCTCAGCTTAAGGAGGAATCTGCACATAAACATCAACTATGTGCCACTTTTATTAGTGTTTTGCATAAGCTTTCATTAAATGGCAATAATAATAACAAAATATACTTGGAATCAGTAAGTACCATCAGAGCATTACCCCTTCCAATTTATTTAATCTATCTATGAGATGGATACCATTATTTACAACATCCAGAAAAGAATACCGAGGGAGAAAACAACTAAGTAGTATGTCTATGTTTATAAAATTACTGGGAGAAATAACAGGAATTCAGACCTTCACAGTCTGCCTCCAGAATCTCTCATTCTAACTAATGTTTTACACATTCTCACCACAGCTATGATAGGTATCTTAATACTAGGAAAATTTTACAAATGAGGAAATTGTGTCTTATAGATATAGCAACCTTACTCAATTATAATTTCACCTGCAAATCAAATGGTCACACAGAACACTTCAAATATTTCTTATTATATTTATGAGGGAGAGTTGACACTAAAACTATATAATGAATGAATTCTTTGATTTTGGATCTGAATCACTCTTCACAATAGCTAAGTAATATATGTTTAATTTTGCTTAGATTTTGAAGATTTTTATCTTGAATTAATATGTTTATGAACTAAACATTTCTAACTTGCATTTATTTTTTCTCACTCCTAATGTGTTGGCTATGTATATGACTTAATGTCTAAATGCTATTTTCCAACACAGTAAAAATGTTTTGAAATATTTTGTGAGATCAAGTTGTGACCCTCTCCCAGAGAGCAGTGACATACTTGCATAAAACGATGACATTTTATTGCTTATGTCCTATGCTTTAACACTATCTACTGAACAAATCAAATTTTTCTATGTGCTCTGATCCCAGTAATGTTTATTTAACACTTAAACTTCTTATGAGTTTATTGGTCTGCAAATGAAAAAGAGGACATCAGAGAAAACAGATGGGGACAGAAAATAAGAAGGCAGAGGAAAAGGAAAAAGTCTGTGATTGAGTCTTCAATGTGGGAGATAGCCCAAATTTTATCTTTTGGGATCAAAGAAAAAAAGAAATCTGAAGGAACCAAACAGACAAAATATGTTTCTGAATCCTGTTTTATCATTTCATCACATATTTTTGTTATACCTCTACTTAGCATCATCAGTCTTTTACAGAGGCAAAGAATTACATGATTTTTGCCAAGTGCAATAAAAACACAGATTCATGTTATAGAATTCATTATATGATTCATTATATTAATAATGCATGTGGAATTCCAAATTGCGGACCTTTCTTCACCCCAAAAATTTTTGATAATCTATATTTGATATTCTTCAAATTATAAAATACTAAATTCTTGTTATAATAAATAATTAAGAGAATGCCATGATTTATAAAGCCCTAATCATCTGAATACCTATTTTTCTTTTTGTAGATACAAAGTTAGTAGCATAGAGTATATTGCTCATGAACTTACAAACAGTGCGAAGTTATCCATGTTTTCAGGACTTTTTGTCTGTACGTTCTTTGTAGATACAAAATTATACGGCAGATATTACCTTACAACTTTTGAAAGTCAATTATCACTTATTGTTTTGTGCATGTAGTTTTATTTTAATAGATATTTCCTGATTGGTTTTTGGAAAAAAAGCCTTGGCCACAAATTCATTTACACCAAGTGTGAGTGTACTCTTTCCATTCCCACCAGCAATAGTATAAATCTTTCCGTATAATTTTTCTATTTTCCTTTCATTATTAGTGAATTCAATCCTCTTATATTTTTATTGGCTATTTGAAATTTCTCTTCTGGAACATTTTATATTCTTTGATAATTGTTCTACTCAACTGTGTAGTTTGTGTCAATTTATAAGAAAATTTTAATGGTACTAAACATGATGCATTTCTGCCATGAATAAACACATGCACACACAAATATGTTTATGCAATATGTGTTTATATGTACACACAAATCTATGAATATCTATTGTGATCTTACTTGGGATTTTGTTAATTAATTTTTTCAATAGCTACATATTTCTCTTAATTGTTATGGCTTTTGAGTTCAGAATCTTAGTTAAAATTGCATCCCCATTAAAAGATTTTACATGCAGTGTCATACACTGTCTTCATAAATCATTATGATTCTATATTTTTATATTTATACATTTAGTTTCAGTTTTAACATTCACATACTTATTCTCTTATTTCTTCTTTGTTTTCACTTTTAATGTAATAAAGTCCAACCATGTTTTCAGATGGATATCATAGTTTACTCACTAAATTGAATAAAGCCTTTGACTTATTAAGTTCACATGGAACCACAGACTAGAGGAGACAAGACATGAAAATTAAGTACAGTGGTTCTCCTGAGTGGGATTTGGAACCAGAAAAATAATGTTAATGGGAAAACAGATGAAATCTGAACATGGTCTAGAGTTTATTTCATAGGTAATGTGCTGTAGCAATATCTTAGTTTTGAAAAGTATACCATAATTACATAAGATGTTTACATTAGGAGAAACTAGTATAAAGGATATACTAAGGTTTCTTGTATTGTTTTTAAACCTTTAATTGTAAAGTCATTCCCAAATAAATGTTTATTTGAACAAAATTCAGATGGGTATTGGGATTTTTTCCACTCATCTCTATTTTATCTCATTTATCTATTCCATTTCCATATCACATCAACATTTTTACACTGGCTTTGGAATACATTCTTCCATCTACTAAGGAAACAACCTTTCTAAGAAAACTTTATCTTTGAATCTCTTTTAAGTATTCTTGACCTCCTAGTCTTCTATAGGAACACAAAAATGTTTATCTAAGTCTGCCAACCACAAAGTACCTTATAGGAGTTCTATTAGAAAGTGCCTCAAATTTCTTTCTGATATCAGGACAGAATTGTATTTTTGTAATTTTAAATCTTCTTATGAAGAACATGATATGTGATCCTGTCTGACTTTTATGTATTTTTTAACTTATAAAATTTTTTTGAATAGGTCTAGTGATGTTATATTTAGGCTACACTTGTGAATTGATTTTTCTCATTACTATGTCTAGGAGAATACTGATTAAATAGAGAAGACGTATCAACTTTTTAAAATTTACCTTGGATCTTACCACATTATAAAACTCTGTGTGTGTGTGTGTGTGTGTGTGTGTGTGTGTGTGTGTGTGTGTCTGCAGCCATACCATTGTGGCCTCTGATCCCATCAGATCTCAGAAGCTAAGGAGGGTCAGGCCTTGTTAGTACTTGGATGAGAGACTTCCTGGGAATACCATGTGCTGTAGACTTGGGAGAAAGACCCAGCAACCCACTCCCAAAAATCAATCCGCCATTGAAAACCCTATGAATACCAGAGAAGCACAACAATAGTGTTTCATTGGTTGTACATAGGGTCACTATGAATTGGATACCAACTTGTTGGCACCTAACAACAACATACACACACACACACACGCACACACACACACACACACACACAATCTGTTTTCATATGTGGTTTTTGGCCTGTAGCTTTTTTCACCATGCTTGTTGCATTTTGGTGTCAAATTATTGTAAACTTTTTTTTTAATTCTGGAAATTTCTATCATTTTCAATGGTTTAGATTAGTCTAGGCCATTGAATAACACTAGAATTTCTGTTCCTTGCTAATTAGACTTGAAATCAGTTAAACCATGAAATATTCATGCCCTTTCCAAAGATAGATTTCAGTGACTTTCCAGCACCATTTCAGATAATTCATCTACACAAGCTCCCCAGTGAGTAATTTTAGGAGGTCCTGGACTTTAAGGAATGTGTGTGCTAGGGCAGGTAAAGACCAGAGGTAAGCATGACTTTCCAAATGGGCTTTTTGGCAAAGGTCTTTGGCATCTTTGCACATGCTCTGCTCAGGGAATAGGAAAGAGTCTTAACAATGGCTAAGATTATCCTATCTGCCTAGGCAGACCAAGGTTAAATTTAGTCAAACCTAACGAAATAATTGAAAAAGGAAAGATCTGTGATCTTCCTCACATGCTTAAGCTCATAGAGTAAAACAGTTATCTATCTGCCTTCATGATTAACATGGCCTAAGCTAGATAACTGAGCCAAATCACAGGCTAAACTCCTTCTGCCCATGTGCACGTAGACACACACACACTGGCACTAATACCACCTTTTTTTAAAATAATATTTAATGATTGGGTCCTAAATATCCCCAAATCAACAAATTAATGGCACATAACCCCTAAAGCACTGCCAGTGTCACATTTGATATTATTTTGAGTTAAAAATAAAAATTACGTATACATGTATATGTTCTCTCTTTTTTTACCTCCTCATTATCATACCAATCTTATTTAGTTCCTCAGATGTCTCTACTGTTTACATACATTATTATAAACCTTGTATGCATAGGCCAAAAGAAACAAAGGATGAGGTGACAGAGGTCTTGTTTATGTACATAACTAGTTTGCTGCAGTTTTTACCTATTGACAAGTTGTTTGACTGGAACAGCAAATCAATTCAGAGAAGATGATTACACAGCCACAGTGTTGAGAGTTTCTACAAAGCATCAATGCCTACAGTAGATTACCAGAAAATGAAAACATTGTCACTCTTCACCCCAGAGGTACACCCTCCCTCCCTGGAAAGCATGACTGTATTTGTTAGGCATGCCACTTCTGCAGCCTGGATGAGATTTGTCAAACTTGAGACAATGGACTTTATGATCCTTCATGATGGCAGGATCCAAATTTTCCAAACTCAAATTCTCTGGTGTAACCATTAATACTGAATCTTTTTTCTCATGAAACATGGTAATATTTTCTATCTAGAGAAGTTTGTACAAGGAACTCAAACATTTTAAAATTCTCATATTACACCAAAAATTTTTCTAAGTGTTTTACATTTATCAACCCACTTAGCTTGCACAGTATCATCATGACACATGTATGTATGTGTGTATGTACACATTATTACTATTCACACCTTATAAGTGACTAATTTCTAAATGATCATTTAACAAGTAATTTGTGCAAAGAGTCAAACTCAGGGAGTCTGTATTGAGTGAGTGACCTTCATAACTATATTACACTACTTATGTAGACAACCAAAGATTTACCAACATTTAAAAGTTTCTGGCTAGGTGTGGTGGCACACATCTGTAACCCAAATGACTCAGGAGGTAGAAGCAGAATGATCACAAGTTTGAGGCCAGAGGCAGCCTGTATAACTTAGCAAGATCCAATCTCAAAATAAAAATTAAAAAATAGGCTGGGGGATGCAGTTCAGTGGTAGAACACTTGCAAAGCATGCGTGAGGCCCTGGGATCCAGCCCCTAGCACTGCAAAAATTAAATAAATAAATAAATAAATAAATAAATAAACAAATATTTTAAAAATAAACAAAGTTCCTTTGCATTGACTTTTAATGTGTGCAATCAAACCAAAGTCTTTAACAAAGACAAATATAAAACAACAGCAATAATCAAAACCCACATCAGAAAGACTTAGTGACTTCATAGAAAAAAGAGAAAAGAAAAAAATAGACATGTCTTTGTTGTTGTCAGGTGCCATTAAGTCAGGTCTGAGTCATAGCAATCCTACCCAAAACAGTGCTGTGCAGACGATCTTTCTTATATTTAAGCCCATTGTTGCAACCACTGTGTCAATCTATCTAGTTGAAGGTCTTCCTTTTTTGTTGACCTGCCACTTTCCCAAACATTATGTCCTTCTTCAGGGACTGGTGCCCCCTAATAAGATGTCCAAAATATTTCTTTGGGGAAAGAGTTTATCAGATCCTATGTCCAAGAACACACAGACATTGGAATGTTGAGGGAGGTTGAGGTGAAGCGCTGGGACCTGAGGTGAGGCCCTGGGAGGAGATAGTGCAGGATTCCCACACCACAGTATGTGAACATCTCAGTGCTCTTTTTAGTGAAAGGTCCTAGGATTGGTTTTATTGACAATGTATCAAAATCAAGTTACTTGATAAACAACACACACAATTCTGTCAGTCATTAATAAGTTACTTTTTATTTTGTTGAAGCAACTGTAAGAAATATTTCTTCTTATAAATATTTCCAAGATAAAGAGGCTCAAGCCTAAAGAGATCAAATTATTCCCAAGGAATGATAAAGGAGTGGCAGAATCTAACTAGAAATCCCTTTTATTCTTGGATGATCCAAAGTCAGTGTTTCATTATGGTTATTATGACACTCTTCACTAACAGCAGGCTGTATTCTAGCTTAGCTCCTTATTTCTAGGCATCCTTAATAAATTAATTCTTTTGTTCGCTACTTGTTGTTGTTGTTGTTGTTGTTAGGTGCCATCCAGTCGGTATCCGACTCATAGCCACCGGCATAGGGTTTGCAATGGCTGAGTGCTTCGGGATTGCCTTGGGAGTGGATTGCCAGGCCTTTCTCCCATTTTTGCATTGCTGGGAATTGAACTCGGGGCCTCAGAGACTACAGCGCAGCGCTCTACCCACTGAGCTAAATCCCAGCCCAATTGTTCACTACTAGTTCCTCAAAAGAATTGTTGTTAGGTCGGTATCATAGCGACTCTATACACAACAGAATGAAACACTACCTGACACTGTGCCTTGCACATGCTCTTAATTATGCCTAAAGCCATTGTTGCAGTCACTGTATCAATCCATCTAGTACAGGGTTTTCCTTTTGCTCACTAACCTGTCACTCTCCCAAACATAACGTGCTTCTCCAGGGATTGGTCCCTCCTGATCTGACCTCCTGACAATATGTCCAAAATACAAAAGATGCAGACTAGCCATCCTTGCTTCCAAGGAACATTCTGGTTGCACTTCTAAGGAAGGATTTGTTGGTTCTTTTGACAGTCCTTGACATGTTCAATATTTATCTCCAGTACCATAATTCAAAGGTATCAATTCTTCTTTTGTCTCCGTTACTCACTGTCCAACTTTCACAAGCATATGATTCTGGATAATCTGTCATAGTTGGATTTTCAGGCTACAATAAACAAGAAGATGTGGACTAAGAAATTATCTCCATTACAAAGATTATAGAAGAGGAGAAGGGGAGGGAAAATAATACAGAGGGTTAAAAAGGGGGAGAGGACAATCTCAAGTTACATGATGTAACACCATGAATACATGGGGGAAAATGGGAATATAACCCATAATTGCATAT
Organism: Pedetes capensis; assembly: GCA_007922755.1. NCBI lineage: Eukaryota > Metazoa > Chordata > Mammalia > Rodentia > Pedetidae > Pedetes > Pedetes capensis. Next base: position 104,615 of record VMDO01003049.1, read on the forward strand.
TATTTTTAGCACATATTAGTCAAGGGGTTTCATAAGTTATGTAAGTTGATGTATGTATAACCAAAAATGATGTAATAAGTGCACAATGGAAATAACAAAAGCTTTACTACTCTGCACCCCACTAACATTTATTAATAAAAAAGAAATTATCTCCACTAATAGAGAGATTCTAAGTTATGTAATTTCCTTGCATGAACACACACACACACACACACACACACACACACACACATTATATGATTATTGCTGTGCTTCACATCACAAATTAAATCACTCAACACATTATCTTTTTTCTATTGATGATTTTGAAATAAGGATTTTGAAAATTCACACACTAAAGAAATAACACTTCATTGTTTAGAAAGATAGAAAAACTCACAGCTATTTGCCCTTACTCATTCATTCCTTCATTCATTTAAATAATATGGATTGAATACCTGCCCTCTTTCTTGTTTTACGCTAGGTATTGTCAATTCAGTGAAGAACAAGGTCCCTGTTATCATGGAATTTTCATTCCAGTGGGAGGCACAGGTACCAAAAGAAGTAGATATACACTGTAAGATAATGACCACTACCAAAGAGAAAAATAAAGTAGAATATAGACAGAAATGAAGGAAATACTGTCGGGAAGGCTCTGAGGAAAGGACATTTGAGTGAAATTCTCTGTGATGAGAATTGGGGATATGAAAATCTGGGCAGAAGAGCAAATATAAGTGAGGCCTCCGGGCCAGTCTAACTTGTCTGGAGCACCTTGGAAGGCAGGTCAGCTGCAGAAAATTGAGAAAAGGAAGCAACAGTGGATGATGAGGGCAGAGAGGCGGACAGGGACCAGATGGGTGGGAACTTGTGAGAAGTGGTATAGATCTGGGTTTCATCCTAAGTGTATCATTAAAGGGTTTCAGTTGGGCCACAGTTTGATTAGTTTTCTACATGGCTTCTGTGTGCAGAGGACAGTGGGTGTGGGGAGAGCAGAGAGGTGCCAATGGGGCAGCCAGGAGGAGGGGCTGTTTTTGTGCAAGAGTGAAGGTGATGGAGGTGGGGAGAAGTGGAGAGTTAGAATATATTTCAAGATAGAGAGAAAAGAACTTGCTGATGGATTGAATGTGGAGTGGGAGGGAAAACAGAGATCAAGGATAATCCATGTGCTTCTTTTAGTCTGTGTGGATGAAACAGTAAGAAACAGCTGGAATTCAGATAATAATTATTACAGAATTGAAAATATAAGTGACTTGTATGCATCATGTTGTTTCCATTTCCAGTGAAGGCTTTATTTCCAAATATGTTTTCAACAAGATTCCCATTGATTTCCTTCTCTCTCTGTTCAATAATTTCAATATTCTGCTTGCATATGAAGCCACATCTGGGCAATTGAATTCACAATATCAATTTTTCCCTAGTCCATCTGGTTTCTCTTCTTTTCTTCAGGCTAAAGTAATTTTTAAAACATTTGCTAAATGGAACCGTTTTAGTAATCTTTAATGCATTTCAGTTCTTATTTTTCTTCAGCTGAATGCCTTGCCTAATCAAATTTTCAAAAGGATTTTGCATTTGGCTTGTTGAAAATTATTATATTTTGAGTCATCCTCATTTATAGATCTTCATCTTCAAATAAAAACACTCAGATGGATAAAAATGCATTGTTTCTTACCATTTGCACTTTCTAAAGGAAAGGAAAAAAAATAGGGCATGTGATTTTCCTTAGTCCTGATCATGGCAGTAAACCTGTGATTCACCTGTAATGAAAAGGTCACATAGTATGGAATATGTGACAGCTAAATGAAAACATGTAGCACCAGAAACCTGAGGGCATTCTCAGACCTATAATGTCTATGCTGTGCCAAAGATGTGGAGCTTGACATTTTAAGCCAGACAGCTCAGTTGGACAAAGGAAGAAAGGACCTAAAACGCATTTGGGATTAAGCATGAAGACTTTTAAAATAATTTCAGCAATCACCTCAAAGCATAACAGTGCTTCCAATGTTAATCCAATCACGTTTTGTGTCTGTGACCAACAGGCTACATTGCGAATGAGTTTTGCTGCTCATCTCAGATCAGTAGGGAATTGTTACATTCCTATTACTCAGAAAAGAAATTCACTTCAATTATTCCCAAAACCCTTTCTCTCCACAGGTAAAAGTGCCAGATTTAATTTTGTGGGAAGTCATGTAGATTTTTCTAAGTGGCTCAATCATATAGCAACAAATAAGGTTGCTATGGCTTCCCATGGTGCCTCAGTACTCCTTCCAGTTGGTGAAAAGTGCATTCCAAAACCAAATGCAGACCATTTACCTTAGACCCCCAGCTGTTTGCTCTGGACTTCAGCCAGCCAGGCCCTCTTCATCAGTTCCTCAAGCTTACTGACCTCATTGTAACCTTAAGTGTTCAGGGCGTTTGTTTTTCCTGCTCTATTCCATAATGTCAGCCAAGAACAGTAAAGACATTTTATATTTATTTGGTAATGGTAATAGCCAAAATACATGCCTCACTGAGGGCTTTCTTGATGAAACAAAAACAGTTCTTATAAGTCTGAATTCCTCAGAGGCTCTGTAAGATGAGGATGAGATTAGAAGGAGTAAACAAAGGAAATAGAAGCAAAAGCTTTTAAAAAGAACAAAAAACAAGCACAAAAGGACAGGGATTAGGTGGAGGAAAATTATCCATTTGCCGTGTGTGACATGAATGAGTCTTCAGGGAAAGCAGGACTAAGGAGCAAGTTACTTCTGTTCTTTCACCAGCAGCTTTTGGTATGCTCTATACCTAATGTTAGCCTGCAGATATAGCCCTGTGGCATCCGATCCTGTCGGATCTCAGAAGCTAAACAGGGTCCGGCCTGGTTAGTACTTGGATGGGAGACCACCTGGGAACACCAGGTGCTGTAGGTTTGGGAGACGGACCCAGCAACCCACTCCCAAAAAAGTCATTGAAAACCCTAGGAGTAGGAGAGAAGCACTGACAGTAGTGTTTTCCTTGTTGTATGTAGGGTCACTATGAGTCGGCTACTCACTCAACAGCACCTAACAACAATAACAACATATACCTAATGTGCACTTTAATAATTGACAATGACTTGTTTTATCAAAGGTATTAAATAACATTTTCCCTATGTGACTTACTTTAGGGGAAACTCCAAATGAAAATTTGAATTTATATATTCAAAGGAAAACAAAGCGTTATTGATTTAAAAAATAATAGAATACACAGTTCAAAAAAACTTATATGATTTCTCATAATTAAATACACGTTCTTTGGGGATATTTCCTGGATCATTTCCTCCTCTCTGAGCTCACTCGAAGCAATAGCCTTCAGTTTTATGACTTTAGCTCACTTTGGTAAGTTAGGTTTTCTCTACAGGCCTTGAGTTCTAGGCATAAATCTAGAATTGACATCTCTCTCCTGCCTAAAAGTCAGTGCTGTGAATTTCTGCAGTGTTCCCATCAGAGACATCTGATGGCATCACTCTTCTCTTTAAAAAGTTACATTTATAGTGAATCATTATTATGAAAGATTTTCCAGCCTACATTCTCCATTCTGTTAGTTGAGGTTTCTTGTGTTTTAGTCTCGGGTTCTCTATAATTTCATGCTACCCCGATCTTTCATGGGCTGGGATTTAGCTCAGTTGATAGAGCGCTGCGCTGCAGTCTCTGAGGTCCCGAGTTCAATTCCCAGCACCGCAAAGACAGGAGAAGGACCTGGCAATCCACTCCCAAGGCAATCCTGAAACAGCCATTGAAAACCCTATGAGGGTCGCTATGAGTCGATACCGACTCGACGGCACCTAACAACAACAACGACAACAACCACCTTTCATGTGTACTACATTCCACGCAATCTGACACTTTGTTGTAAACATCTTCCAATTCTCTGTATGCCTGATCACTTTTCTCCCTAGGGGAGCCACAAGGAAACCTGCAGGGAGCAGAGGTGACTGACAGCCTGCAGCAGCCAGCCCCGTGAATGGTGAGTCCACACTTTCTCTGGGCTTCTCCCAGCTGGGCTTATCCTACCATAGACAATTATGAGGACTGCCTCACCCTGCCATATGCAGTTTCCAAGCAGGTAACTTTGGCTCAGGAAACCCCACCATCCTGCCTGAGACCTTTTCAGAACTGCACTGTGATTTGGAGCTCTTCCACCTATTCCTTCCTTCCCTCTCTCCTTTCAACAGGGACAGAACTGAGCTGGGCTCTGGGGCCTCCCCGTCTCCTTTTGTACCTTCACGCCTTGTATTAGTGAGCTTTTGTGTCATTGTGACAAGGAACAGGGAGGTAAGATTTACTTGGCTCAGGATTTCAGGGGTTCAGCCCATGTTGGTGACAACAGCATGGCCAAGGCGGTGTCAGGGCACATGGTGGAGGCTCCTCACTTGACAGCAGCAGGAAGCAGAGAGAAGTAAACTGGAAGGGAGTTCTGGACAGAGCCTTAAAGGCTCACTCCCAGTGATCTACTTCTGCCAAACAGGCCCCACCTCCTAAAGTTCCACAGCCTCCCAAAATAGCACCACGTGCTGAGGACCAAGCTTTCAAACACAGGACCTTCGGGGGACATTTTACACTCAAACCATAATACTCTGTACGTGGTCCCCAGAGACTCATGGCCATCTCATAATGCAAAATGCATCTTGTCCAACTTCAGTTATCTTCAAAGTCTCAACAGTCCCAACACTGTTCAAAAGTCTAAGTCCAAAGTCTCTTTGGAGACTCAAGGAAATCCTAATTGTGATTTCTAGGGAAAAAAAAAAACTACTTCTGATATACAAAGTCACAGAGTGAGCATTCCCATTCCAAAAGGAAGGAACAGGAAGTTAGCAAAGGAAGATCAGATGAAAGAAAGATTGAAATGCAGCAAGGCAAATATTAAATCCTGTAGCTCCATGTCTAATGTCTAGTGCATGCAGTGGCATCATCTGGGATCCTACAGGCTTGGGAAGCCCCACCACTAGGACCTTACCTTGTGGCCTCTCTCTTGTGCCAGCTCCTCTTATTGCTGGTAGCTTTCCTTGGGGAATGTTGCACATTTCTGGGATCTCCAACATTCTGGAGTCTCCATTACAGTTTAGGTCTTACCCTTAGAGCTTCATGTATAAGCCCTGAGAAGCTCTATGCAGGGAATCTGACCTGATACACAATTCCTGGCCTCCCAGGCCTTTTTCCAGAACTTTAATACAAGTCTTCATGACCCCATAACACTTGCATTCTGCATGCCTGTAATATCAGCACCACATGGATGATGCCACAGCCTGCCACTAGTTTGAGAAGCAACTGAGTCCTTTTGGACCATGGCTGCCTCAGCCTCTGGATGCCCAGGCAGCTGAACACCAGGGAATGTCTGAATATTTCCCCAGGTGCTCTCTTTCCAGCAGTATGCCTTGGAAGCATTGTATTTTCAAAAGAATACCTTTCAAATGAGTGTAATTTCACACACTGGAGCCCTTGGTGGAAGTGGTCTGGTCATTTTCTGATTTGCCCTTAAGCCACCTTTCCTATTGTTCTGTTGGGGCTTCCCATTAGTCACAGTAATCCCTTTAATAACCACAGTCCCTTTATCTGTGACTTTAACTTCAATGTTTTTCTGGTTAGACTGTACACTTTTCAAATGTTTCTGCTCCACTTTTCTGCTTCTTTTTCTCACAGTAAGTCAGGTTAAAATTACCCAGCAGTAACCACACCATAGTATCAATGCTATGTTATCTTAAAATATCCTCCACCAAATTAGTCCATTACTTTTCACCCTCACTGAAATTTTCAGGACACATGCCAAATGCAGGCAAACTCTTTCTCAAAATATAACACAAATTTAGTCCAATTCCAAACAGTGTTCTCTTTTCCCTCCAAAAGTCTGTGAGGACCATCTTTACTGTGCCTATTCCTATGGGTATTCTGGCCTTCTGAACTCTCACCAGAACTGCCCATTAAGCTCTGCTCATAGCATTCCATGGCTTCTCTAGCCTGCAACTTCAAATTACTCCTGCAAACCAGTTCGAAAAGCCTAAGAATCACATAGTCAGGTTTAGGGACAGCAATAACCCTACTCCTCCAGTATCAACATTCTCTGTTAGTTAGCTATTGCATTGCTCTGACAAGGTATCTGACAGAATAATATAAGAAAGGAAAGATTTATTTGGCTTACAGTTATTGAGGTTCAGCTCATGGTGGTGAGGAGGGCATAACCAAAGAGGTGGCAAGAGCATGTGGCAGACACTCCTCACCTGAAAGCAGGAAGCAGAAAGCTAGTCTGGAACCAGGGGCCTGAGTAAAATCCTCAACCCCAGTGACCTATGTCTCCCAGTGAGGTCTTACTTCTTATAGTTCCACAGCCTCTCTAAACAGTGCCACCCACTAGGGACCCAGTATTCAAACAAAAGTCTTGGGGGGCATTTTTATATTCAAATAACAACACCCTGTATCCATCATATAGGGCTGGGATTTAGCTCAGTTAGTACAGCACTGCTCTGCAGTCTCTGAGGTCCTGAGTTCGATTCCCAGCACCGCAAAATGGGAGAAGGATGTGGCAACCTGCTCCCAAGGCAATCCCGAAACAATCAGCCATTGAAAACCCTATGAGGGTCGCTATGAGTCAGACTGGACTCAACAGCACCTAACAACAATTCATCATATATTTCCTCTAATGACTCTCTAGCATATATAATCTCATGTTAGCATCTCCTTCTCAGAGAATCCAAACTTTAATACACTTCTTACTCCTACACACCTACCTCCACCTATCCTGCAAGATCAAATTCAGATGCAATTCATCAGCAATTCTCCAATTAATTATCTGAGAATAGTTATTTTTCTTTTCTATCCTCTTATTCCTTTTAAAACTTATGACTATATCATGTTCAATACAAAGATGAAACAAACCATTGTTTCAATCATTTAAAGACAACTATCCATATTAATTGGGAGAAGGACATGGCAGCCCACTCCCAAAAAGCAATCAGCCATTGAAAACTCTATGAATAGCAGAAGAACTGACAATAGTGCCAGGTATGTATGGCACACAGTCACGTAGTGTTTCATCCATTATACATAGGGTTGCTATGAGTTGTTCCCAACTTGATGTTACCTAACAATAACAACAAACAACATCCCTATTAGAAGAGGGTCAATATACAGGTCAAGATATGAAAGATTAGTGAGCTTCTTGAAAAAATTCAGCAAGTATAAAACTAATTTAAATATCTTAACTATTATTTCATATTTGAACTTCTCCTGTATAATATATAATAGTATGATTACCTGAAAACATTTTAAATCTAATCTTTAAGGAAAATCGACATTCCAAGAATTCATAACAAATCAATCCTGTTGAGTCCCAATTTGCTTTTGCATGTCAGTATAATCCTGGAGCCTGCAGCCATAGCCCTGTGGCGTCCAACCCCGTCAGATCTCGGAAGCTAAGCAGGGTCGGGCCTGGTTAGTGCCTAGATGGGGGACCTCCTGGGAACACCAGAAGCTGTAGGCTTGGGAGAAGGACCTGGCAACCCCCTCCCAAAAATCAATCTGCCATTGAAAACCCTATGAACAGCAGAGAAGCATTGACAATAGTGTTTTCTCTGTCGTACAGAGGGTCACTATGAGTCGGATACTGACTCGACGGCACCTAACAACAACAACCACAACAATATAATCCTGGAAGTATGTGTATTCTACTTTGAGATGTTGTTGTCAGGTGCCATCGAGTTGGTTCTGACTCATAGCAACAGAATGAAACACTCCCCAATCCTGTGCTAGGCACATGATCTTATTCATGTTTAAGTCCATTGTATTCATGTTTAAGTCCATTGTTACAGGCACTGTGTCAATCCATCTAGTGGAGGATTTTCCTATTTTTTGTTGACCTGCCCCTCTTCAAATCATGATGTCCTTCTCCAGGTATTGTTTGCTCCTGACTACATGTACAAAATATGTAAGATGCATTTAAGCCATCCTTGCTTCCAAGGAGCACTCTGGTTGCACTTCCTCTAGGACAGATCTGTTGGTTCTTTTGGCACTCCATGGTATGTTCAATATCTGTATCCAGCACCATAATTCAAAAGCATCAATTCTTTTCCTGTCTCCCTTATTCACTGTCCAGCTTTCACAAGCATATGATGTGACTGAAAATACCATGGCACGAGTCAGGCACACATTCATCTTCAATGTGACATCTTTACTTTTCAACACTTTAAAGAGGTCTTTTGCAACAGCTTTTCCCAATGCAATGTGTCTTGATTTTGTGACTACTGCTTCCACAGGTATTGATTATACAACCAAGTAAAACAAAATCTTGGACAACCTCAATCTATTCTCCATTTATCATGGAGACATTTATTATGAGATGGATAATACAAGACTATATTACTTTTGAATGTCTAGAGTCACATGAAGGTCCCATTCTTTATCTATTTATCTTCCTTTCTTTTCTCCAATCCTTTTCTTCCCTATTGAAGCTTGACCCTCTGTCTTTGTTTCCTTTCCCTTCCTCCATTCCTATATTCCACTTTCATGACTTTAAGATGAACTGCAACATAGAACATGCTAAAAGCTCTAATAAAAATATGACTAACTTCTTTCAGAGCATTGTGGATAAGGAGATGACTTCCAGAGAAGAAAATTGAGGAGGTAAAATTGTGAGGTTTGTTAAAAAAAAAAAAAAGGTTAGGAAAGAGAAGGAAATTTCTAGGCAAAAGTAACAATATTCACACTAGTAGAGATAAATAAAAGAGTGTATTATTTGCTGGTACTGGTGAGGAGTTTAGTATGTAGCTGGAGTTTAAGTTCAAGGAATAGGAGAATACATCTTTATATCATAATACATTTGAAATTTTTTCATGATTGTAATAGTAAATTTAAGGGGATATTTCTTAGGGGGCAGTTAAACAATCAGATTTGAACTTAAGGAAGAAAATTTGGATAGCAGTTAACAGTAGACTGCATGCATTTTACTAACATACATATATATTAATAATAGGTTACTGAATATATGCATGAGTAGATAAACAATTTACCCTTGAAGAGGTCATTGACATCTACTGAAATGTGTTCTATCTGTACAGGAGAACTCTAGTATTCAAGCATTCTCAAATTATTGTAAAATGTTTATTTCATATTATCTAGACTTGGAAATTAGTATATAAATTCAATTACTAAGTCATAGGAAAGGTAGTCCATCTTAATTGCAATGATTCTAAGAATATAATAATAATGGGGTGTGACTCAAATTAAAACATTTTCACAGATCCAAATTGGCAAGGAAGCCTGGTAATCCATATAAACAGACTTCTTTATTATTGAGACCAGCTCTGGTCTAAAAGTAACAATTTACAGGGAAAATTGAAGGACTTCTTTATATTGATACTAAAATCTGAGGCAAAAAGCATAAGCATATCATAAGGATTCCTCAAACAACCATCCTGATGTCCTGTTATGCCAGAACACTTTCCTGGACCATCACATGGTCAAAACTGTTATGCATTTTAGAACACTAGAAACACAGGAAAGACAGTAACCCTAAGCCAGAGTTCCAGGACCTCTTTATCAATAGTTGGTCCTACCTTATGGTGCCATTTTGGTAGCTCACATCAGTTACCACTGATTTTACATTTCACTCAAAAAATATCCATCAGCTTCCTTACTGAGCAGGTATTAAACATTTTTACTTGAGCTTCATAATAACTCTTTGAGATATCTATTACTATTCTCATTTTATGGATGTTGAAACTCTAGTTCAAAATATTAAATAACTTGCCAATTATCACAAAACTATAAAGGTGTGGAGTAGGCAATAAAATCCTAGGTTGGCCAAATCCATGGTCCTTTCTCATGGAACATTCTAATATGTTGTCAATCCAAATAAATATTCACAATTATTATTCCAATGTGGAACTTCTATAGATGAAAAATGCAAACATCAAACCTAAGGAGTGATGGTCATGCATCTCTTAGAAGCTAGGGTAAAACATGAATATGTGTGTTACATTTCACCATGTGAGATCCAAAACATGAAAGTAAATTAATGAAATCCACAACAATCCTTTCTAAACTCTCACTTGTCTCTCCATCATACTCGAAACACACACATTTCAATAAATATACTTTAAAGCTAGTAATTTTTCAAAGTATCCTTGTAAGAAAAATTTGTTGCTTATTATGTGTAAAAGAACTTTCAGAAAGAATATGGACATTTACTGAAATGGACATTTACTGACATACTTCACCATTTCCTGCTTTCTACAAAGAAAAATAGTATTTTTCTTTTAAAAAGCATAGTAACAGATTAGTGCTTACAGATGACAAGAAGGTAAACACTGCTTTAAGACTAATTTTGAAGCCAAGAAGAGAGGCTGTTATTCAGAAACTCAAAAGACTAGTAGCAACCTTATGCTGTACAACAAAACAAAACACTATGCAACAGTGGGCTATGCATACAATCTTTTTCAATGTTTAATCCCATTGCTGTAGCCACTGTGTCAATCCATCTAGCTGAGGGTCTTCATTTTTTCACTGACCTGTCACTCTCCAAAACATGATGTCCTTCTCCAGGGATTGGTCCTTCCTGATAACATGTACAAAAACCATCAGACGCAGTCTAACCATCTTTGCTTCCAAGGAGCACTTGTTGCACATCTTCTAGGACAGATCTTTTGGTTTTTTTGGCAGTCCATGGTATATTCAATATTCACCTCCAGCACCATATCTCAAAAGCATCAATTCTTCTTTCTTTCTTATTCACCATCCAGCTTTCACAAGCATATGGTACAACAGAAAATACCAAGGCATGAGTCAGGCACACCTTTCTCTTCAATGTGACATTTTCACTTTTCAACACTTTACAGAGGTCTTTTGCAACAGCTTTTCCCTATGTAATTCATCTTTTCATTTCTTGACTACTTCTTCCATAGGTGTTGATTGTAAAACCAAGTAAGGTGAAATCTTGGATAACCTCAATCTTTTTTCCATTTATCATGAATTTGCTTACTGACCCAGTTGTAAGGATTTTGGTTTGCTGACATTGAGATGAAATCCATACTGAAGGCTGTGTTCTTTGGTATTTCGCAGTAAATGTTTCAAATCCTCTTCACATTCAGCAAGCAAAGTTGTGTCATCTGTATAACACAGGTTGTTAATGATTCTTGCTCCAGTCCTGATGCCACATTCTTCTTCATAAAGTCCAGCTTCTTGGTTTATTTGCTCAGCATAGAGAGTGAAAAGGTATGGTGAAAGGATATACCCTGATGTACACCTTTCCTGACTTTAAACCAAGCAAAGTTTCCTTGTTCTCTTTGAACTGTCTCCTGGTCCATGTACAGATTCTTCGTGAGTACAATTAAGTGCTCTGGTATTCCAGTTCTTCACAATGTTACCCATAATTTGTTGTAATCCACACACTCAAATTCCTTTGCATAGTCAATAAAGTGTAGATAGACAGCTTTCTGGTATTCTCTGCTTTGGGCCAATATTCATCTGACATCAGCAATGATGTCCCTGGTTCCATATCCTCTTCTGAATCTGGCTTGATTTTCTGGCAGTTCCCTGTCAGCATACTGTTATTGCCACTTAAGAATTAAATTTTTATTTTTCAATTCTTTAAGCTTGGCAAAAACTGAATGTTTTCTTCCCTTATAGTTTTCTATCTCAGCTCTTTGCGCATGTCATTATAGTATTTGGTTATGTCTTCTCAAGCTGTCCTTTGAAATGTTCTGTTCTTTAACTTCATCATTTTTTTTTACCTTAGCTGTTCAGTGTTCAAGAACAAGTTTCAGTCTCTTTTGACAGGTAATTTGGTCTTTTCCTCTTTTTTCTTGTCTTTTTAATAACCTTTGCTTTCCTCATAAATGAAGTCTTTGATTTCAAGGCATAACTCATCAAGTCTTCAATAATTAGCATCTAACACATCTGTGGGGTGCACACCTCACCAGTCTGGTCCAGATGTTCTGATGTGAGGTGCAGCCACAAACACAGATAATCAAGCACAACTCACTCAGGACGCTTGGGTGAGGGGCACAGACTCCTTGGGAATGCCACGAGAGGGGAGAAAGGAAAAGCTTTGGGTGCTTTTTTGCGAGGACCAGAAGCTCTTTATTGCCTCTCTGCCCTGAGGTAGAGCTATAACAAGTACAGCTATAACAAGTGTTAGTAGCTCTTATACTGCCTCAAGGGGAGCTGTGGCTTCTGCCTCCAGCACTGGGACTGGAGATTGTCCTCAGCTTTGGCCTCTTGGAGCTGGCTCCAAGAGGCTTTCCTGAGCTTGCTTGTAGTCTGTCTTTCCTTGAGAGTGCCGTCTAGTCATCCTGGTCTTGGTGGTCATGAGGAAAGATGCTTCCGTGTTGCTGGTCAAATCCAGAGAGAGTCCTTTCCTTACCGTTGGCCCATAGCAGAGAGAGTTCTATCTTGATTCCACCAGATGAGAGAGCAAGCTTTGTTTATATACTCCTTGGGTAACTGCTTTAACTGCCTCAAGATGATAATCAGGTGGGGGTGGGAGGGGCTAGGGGCAACCAATTTAGGAGTGACACTCAAATAAAGAGTGAAACCAGATGTCACTCCTTGGGCAATCAAGGGGAGATCCTTGATTACCAATCAGGGGACAAGGTGAGGGTTGAATAATTCCCTACACACATCCAATCTGTTCTTGAGGTGGTCTCTGAACTGAGGTGGGATACACTGAAGGTCATATCTTGGCTCTTGTGCTCTTGTTCTGTAAAAATTAACAGCAAGATGATTAATTGATAATAAGTAAATGGTTTGGTTGGTATCACAGTTAATATACTATTAAGCTGTTTTGAGATAGTCATATTTGCTGTTTACTTTTGTTTCCCAATGATAGCAATTAAGTAATAATTTATTTAATTTATATTTATTAAGTGTTTATCACATGCTAAGGACTGTACTGAATCATCACTTTAGGTAAGCAATGAATATGAGAGAATAATCATTGTATTTTTATGACTGGCATTCTAACAAAAAGACAGGAAATATTTTGTATCAATATGATAGGTGAGAATAAGTGCTATCAAGCAAGGAAGAGTGAGAGTACTAGGAGTGTGTGCTACTTTATACATTGTGGACAAGGTGAAGCTCATTGATAAGGTGAAATTTGAATAGAACACAAATGTATGTGACACAGTAAGCCATACAAATATCAAGGAAGGATATTCCAAGCAGAAAGAATAGCATACACAAAGGCCCTGAATCCTTGCTAAATTCAAGAAATATCAAGGAAGTCAAGAGTGACTGTTGTTGTTGTTGTTGTTGTTGTTAGGTGCCATCGAGTCAGTATCCAACTCATAGCGACCCTCATAGGGTTTTCAATGGCTGACTGTTTTGGGATTGCCTTGGGAGTGGATTGCCAGGCCCTTCTCTCATTTTTTCAGTGCTGGGATTTGAACTCGGCACCTCAGAGACTGCAGTGCAGCGCTCTACCAATTGAGCTAAATCCCAGCCCAAGAGTGACTAGAACACAATAAATAAAGGGACAGAGATAGGCCTGGTGTTAGAAAGGCAGTGAAGCTAGGTTACATAGAATACTGTTAGCCATCCCAGAAGCTTTGGATTTTACTCTGAGTTACATGGGAAACCAATAAAAAGCTCTGATCAAGGGTTGATAGGATCTGACTTATGTTTAAGAAGAATCTCTAGCTAGTACTGTATAGGGAAGAGAAGATAGGGAACAGAAAGATGAAGGAAGGGGCCACTATAGTAACCCATGATAGAGCTACAATATCTTGTCATTATTGTTAGGTGCCCTGGAGTTGATATCTGACACATAGCTACCCTACATACAACAGGTTTAGAAAAGTTAGAAATGATCAGAATAGATGACTGGGTAGATGTGATAGTAAGGATAATCTCCAGTATCCAGACTTCTTACCATGCTCTGAATTGGCAAACAGGACAGAAGTCTGTTTAGGAAGAGTCATTGTATAATTATTATTGTAGCTTTTAATATGTTGATATTAAGGAATACACACAGCTCAGTCACAGATGGCCAGAGTAATTAATTGCATATGTAAGTATGAATCTTAGAAGAGAGAGCTGGCCTTATTCTATAATCTTGAGAGTCACAAGTATAGAGTCATAATTGAAACCACGAGAACAAATGCGATCACCTCCTAAATATAATCCAAGATATCCTGTCTAAGAAAAGAAAAAGAAAAGCAAAGAAGGGGAAGGAAGAATAAGGAAAGGTAATGTAGAAGGGAGGGGAAGAGGAAAGGAGGAAAAAGTATAGTGTTGGAAAATCCCAATACTTATATGGCATCAAAAAGTTTAGACAGATACAGATACAGATACAGTTTAGACAGATTAGAAGGTTCAAAGAAAATATATCTGAGAAGTTCTACAGAGCAAATGACTTTCAAAAATATTAGGAAGAAGGTTAGAAATGAATCAAAGATCTATTAGTAAGTCCTTCAATCTCAGACTACATAAGCCCATCCCTTAGAGCTGACGCTATATAAATTCTCTAATTACTAATTTCATGTGGTTAGATTAGAATTTATCTTTTGCTCTAATCTTTATCCCTCATTTATATCCTTGCTCATACTGGGTTGTAGAGAAGTGGCTAAACAATGAAAATCTTATATTTAGAATAATAATTTCCATGTTTTCATGTACTAATTTACTAATAAGTTATAAATGCAATAAGATCCACAGGAGGATAGCAAGCCGAGGAGTACAGAACACAAAGATACGTATGGTGAACTCGATGAGCCTCTGAAACAATCTGAAAGTCATGAACATAAAATTTCAAACCAACTTATGTTTAACAGAGTACTGAGGCTCTCACATTAGTTCTGGTAGTTTCCACTTGTAGCAGAACATTTTTCATACCAGCATTGTTCATTGCTCCCAGGTCGACAACATTTCAAACCTACACAATTTCCCTTAAACTTTAGATAGCTTTCTTACATCTGAAATGGGCTGGCAGACAATCACACAGTTAAACACACAAACATTTAAGAGCACTTCCACATCTCCCACTAGGTCTCATGTTTTCAAAGCCATTTCTATATTCTTTCTCTTTTTTCAGGACGAGGATCAATAAATATGCCAGACTGTCCAAACTAGCACTAAAAATCAGAGCAAACCAGAAAAGTAGGTCACCCTACTAAAGTTGTTATTCTTTAAAAAAACTACTGTGCCTAAATGATCAACACTGGCCACTCAATTGATGGAGCAAAAAATGAAAAAACATGAAAGCAAATTTCAATTTCAAGAACATAAGCTAAAAACAAGTGAATGGAAAAACAGGTTTCAGAATAAAATAATGAGAACTAATCACACAGCCAAGCTACTGTTAGTTGTGCCAATTATTTGTGCAAGAAGATTTTTAAAAAGTAGAGTTGTATGTGTGTAATTGTTGTTAGGTACCTTCAAGTCGGGTGCTATTCGTAGCCACAGAATGAACACTCCCCAAAGGAATGAAAACTCCTCAACACTATGCCATGCCTGGCACTACGTCAGTGCTTCTCTGCTATCCATAGGGTTTTCCGATGGCTGACTGTTTTGGGAGTGGGCTGCCTACTGTTTTTGCAAGGCTGGGGATTGAGGCCAGGGCCTCAGAATATACATAGCAAGCACTCTACCAATTGATCTAAATCCCAGACTGTGAGTGTAATAGATGAACAGAATAACAAAGCAGAGATAAAATCCACCATAGTGTGTAGCCTAACTTTTCATTTTAAATATCCACTATGTTTTAATTATTCCTTTTTCAGTTATTAGTGTGTCTTATATGAGACTTTAATTCTTATGTTACATGGTTATTAAATCTTTATAAAAATTCACTTCAAACTGTCAAGGACTTTGTATTACTTTTATTAGTTTTTTCTGTTGTCAACTCCTATTTTAGGAGGTCGATCAGAAAACATGACCTGGCCATAAATGTGGTCATAGGTGTTGTAAATGAGACAGTAGATAATTAGAGCCGCATAGAAAGTCCATGTAATGTACACTTCCATGTTTAACTTGATGTTTGTTGTTGCTTTTGTTGTTAAGTGTCATCAACTTGGGTCTAATTCACGGTGACCTTCATAGGGTTTTGGATGGCTAATTGTTTTGGGATTGTTTTGGGAGTGGATTGCCACATCTTTCTCCCATTTTTATGGTGCTGGAGATCGAATCCGAGTCCTCAGAGAGTGCTGAACCTCGCTCTACCAACTGAGCTAAACCCCAGTTACCAAAAATTTGTGTTATTTCATATGAAGTGATAACTCTGGATATTTATCCAACATCACTAGTACTTACTGACTGGTTTTAATAATCTACTCAGTAAAAAATTGCTTTCCTCTGAGGATATGATACTGCAATGACAATTACCATATTTCCACTAAAACTGCTAATACGTACAGAGTAAACAGATCTTTCCAAGTATTTATAATCTCTTAAGACCTGCCTATGAGTCTCAAACTCACACTGTTGTTGTTAGGTGCCATCGAGTCAGGTCTGATTCAGTGACCCTCATAGGATTCTCACTGTGTAGTTGTTTCGGGAGTGAGTTCTCAGAACCTTCTTGTGGTGCTGGGGATAGAACCCAGGGCCTCAGAGAGCACAGGAGGCTGGGATTTAGCTCCACCGGTAGAGCACTGCGCTGCAGTCTCTGAGGTCCCGAGTTCAATTCCCAGCACCGCAAAAATGGAAGAAGGACCTGGCAATCCACTCCCAAGGCAATCCCGAAAATAGTCAGCCATTGAAAACCCCATGAGGGTCACTATGAGTCGGATACCAACTCAACGGCACGTAACAACAACAACAACAACAGAGAGCACAGAGCAGTACTATACCAGCTGAGCTAAACACCATAAGCAGCTAAATTTTTTTATAAAAAGATATTCAGATTTTTCAAGGAGTAGAAATACCTTCTCAATCATTGCACACCAATAATTACATCTCTAATTTCCTTTAACCTCCATGTGTCTGTCAGCTTGCCATGTTGTAGGGGCTTGTATGTTGCTGTGACACTGAAAGCTATGCCACCAGTATCTCAGATACCAGCAGGGCCACCCATGATAGAAAGGTTTCAACTAAGTTTCCACGCTAGGGCAGACTAGGGAGAAGGACCTGGGAGCCCACTCCCAAAGCAATCAGACATCGAAAACCCTATGAATAGCAGAGAAGCAGTGTCAAATAGTGGGCTAGTGTTTCATTCTGTTATACACAGGGTCACTATGAGTTGGACCCAACTCTACTACACCTAACAGCAGCAACAATTCTTTTAAAACCTATAAAACAATAGACCAACCCATCATTCCATGGTTCCTTTGCTTACCCAAAACATTGGCCTTCTTTTCTTAAATATTAATCCTCCCAAAAAATATTACAAAGTATAGGTACATTTTTTAGCTTTAAAACTTGCAGCTAAATAGAAATGGATTTTTTTAAAATGTTTTTTTTAAAAAAATGTTCTCCTCTGATCCTGACCATTAACTAAGATTCATTGTATTCTAAATTTGAGTGTCCAAATAATGTGCTTGCAGATTACTTTTCTTCAGTGCCTTGACTTACTGCCCAAACTTAATTTATTCCCCTCAAGTACAAATCTCTAGATCATCATCCAAAATGTGGTCTCTAATTAATCCAAATAATTAAACAAACTACACACTAAGCTGTAGGACAAACACCGTTAGAGGTGAAACTGCATTTCGATTTCAAATCTTCCCAAATAAACTAAAATGTTATTATTTTTATTTTTATCCTCCTTATCTTAAATCTGAACTAACTTAATTTCATGTGGTCAGGTTTCAGTTTATCTTTTGCTCTAAAGTCTTTATCCTTCATTTAAATTCTTGCTCATACCAGGTTGCAGAGAAGTAGCTAACAACGAAAATCTTATATTTAGAATAATAATTTCAAATATTTGTTCCATGTATTCATTTATTTACCATTTATTGAAAACATATTTTAGGAACTGGGGATATACTGGTAACTAAAGATAAAAATTTTACTCTTATGTCAGAGGTTGAGAGGTAAATAGTAAAAAGTGAAATATTTAAATGAATAGTATGTTGTTGTGAGGGGTTGTCAAGTCTGGTCCAACTCATAGCAACCCTCATAGGATTTTTCAATGGCTGATTGTTTCAGGATTGCTTGGGGAATGGACTGCCACATCCTTCTCCCATTTTTTTGCGGTGCAAGGGATCAAACCCAGGTCCTCAGGGAGTGCAGAGCAGCACTCTACCAACTGAGCTAAACCCTAGCCCAAAGGAGTAGTATAGATTAGTAGAAGTAATTTGAAGAAAATAAATTTGAATCTGTGGTTAAAAAAAAAGAAGGTGCAGATCACTACAGTGGTTGATAAAGAGATCTAAAATTGGAAATACTAGAAGGAATCACCCATGCATCAAATAGACTCATTAGAGAATTTCAGATAAAGAACAAGAAAACAATTACTAAATTTAGAACATTTATGCATTTTAGAAATGGAGCAGGGAAGGAGGAGAGGAAAGAGAAGGAGGACAAGGAGAGCTAGAAAATACAAAGGAGGATCAGAAGGTAAGGGATGAAAAAATGGGGATGGAGAGAGCCAGGGACCTGATTATTTTGATACTTGTGAGTTATATTAAAGAGTTTAGATCTTATTCCAAGAGTTGTGCAAAGGCATTGGTCAGGCAGAAGAGTCCAAGAAGAGTGGCAAAAACTAACTCAGATTTATATGGTCCCTCTCAGTTGCTGTTTAGAGTGGACTATAGAGGACTGAAAGGGGCCCTAACGAGAAAGTTGGGAAAATATTTTAATAGACTAGCAAAAATGCATGTGGCAATAACTAGGATGCTCTTAGAGAAAGCCAAGAGAACCTGCCTGACTCAATAATTTTGATCTTTCTTTTTTCCCCAAGGCCAAATGTACAGGATTTGCTGATCTGTCGGACATGAGGGTGATTAAAAAAGAAGGAATCAAAGATCACACTTTATGTTTTGCTTGAGCAAGTAGAGAGAGTGTTGGCTTCTCAACAGAGATGAGAAAGTTGGAGAGGAGGAGAAAAATCAAGATTTCTTCCTGGGCAGTTCCCCCTTGGGCTGCCTAGGAGACAGACTAAGTGCACATGTCAAATAAGCAGTTTGGCTCCGTGATTTCTCCCTTCAGCACGGAAATCTGGGCTGGTGTTAGAAAAAGAGCTAAGAGAATAAAACCCTTCAATTTGGGAGGGGTAAACAACGCCATGGAATTCTGCTGAAAGGAGAAGCCTGAGTGTAGAGAAATAATAAACTGGATTGGAAACATTGATTATCTTGACAAAGGCATTGTCAGTGGGTGTTTGCGGTTGGAATTCTGACTGGGGTAAGCTCAGGGAGAAGAGAATTTTCTGAGCAGGAGATGGTGGCCCTAGTGGTTTCAATTTGCAGTTTTCTGATGTTAAATTCCTTTTCAAGAGCTTATTGATATGTTGTACACCTTCTTTGTAAAGGGTCTTTTGGAATCTTTTGACCATTTGGGGGCATTGGGTTTTTTGCATTGAGTTGTATGAATTCTTTACATAGTCTAGATTAAATTCTTTTGTGAAGTTCCATAAATATTTTTAGTACATTTTTAGTACCTTTTAGTGCCTTTTTATTTCATTAATGGTATACTTTGAAGAAAAAATTTAATTATTATGATATCCAAATTTATCAAATTTTTATAGCAAGTGCTTTTTTTTAAAGAGCTGTCTGATAAACCTTGTCTACCATTCACGAAAATATTCTCCTGCTTTCTTCTAGGAGCTGTATGGCCCTGATTTCACCTTTGTTCTATAATGCATCCGTCCACCTCTGCTTTGTCTGTTATTTGATCTATCAGCTTATTTACCTACTCTGACAGTTTATATCTTCTTTATTATTTATGCCTGCATATGTATATTTAGCACATTTTGGCCGTATGATTGCTTTATTTGTAGACTTTCTATATGTCATACAGAAAACATTGTTTGGAGCTACATTTCACCCACTCAGAGGGAACTTTCTTTTAACTAGTGAGTATAATCTTTTCACATATATTTTAATAGTGTGATATTGGTACTTTTATGTGATTTTGTTTTATTTTTTAGTAAACTTTTAAATTCATTAATTTTTTCTTCTTTCCTAATTTCTAATGCATAGATTGAATTATTTCCTGTTGGTTTAATATCTACATATACTATTTTCCAGACTGAGTTTTAGCTTGGTTAGGAGAGTGCTGCTCTGTGCTCTAGGAGGCCTTAGGTTGGATCGCCATCATTGCAAACAGTGGGAGAAGGACCTGGCAACCCACTCTCGAAACAATCCTGAAATAATCAGTCATTGAAAATTCTATGAATAGCAGAGAAGCACTGACATAGTGCCGGGCATGGCACAGTGCTGGGTAGGGATTCATTCTGTTGTACATGGAGTCACTACAAGTCAGATCCAACTCAACAGCACATAACAGCAACATACTATTTTCCTTCAGGCCACCTGTCTTTAATACAAATGAATAATTGTATTTATCTGCTCTTGTCAATTCTTAAGATTATCAGTACCTGATCTTCTCCTTAACTAGAAATAGTCTTTACTCACTCTTGCATGTTTTTGCTTTCCAAAGCCTTGTGTTTATAATATCTACAATTACAGCTCTGATTACTAGGAATATACATTCTCTTTGCTTCTTTTATTTGGCCTTAGTTTTATTTATTTTCTTGTTAACTTGTTTGTTTTATGGAATAATAAGCTTTATGGAGACATTTTATCGCTCATGATTTCTTGCAGTATATCCAAGATCTGTTTGCATGTAAACTTTCTTCAAAAGGGTTTTTAGTGTGGATTTTTATATCCCTGTAAATGTTTTTATTTACATTTGAGTGAAAATATGGCCAAGTATAAAATGCTCAGTTCAAATTTCTTTTTTATTTTCAAGTATATAAATTACCAGATATGTAGGATGAACAAGTCTAAAGATCTAATGTGCAACCAAAGACTATAGGTAATAACATGTTGTATATATAAGATTCATACTAAATGAGTAGATTTTAACTGCTCTGTCTACAGAAAATGCATAACTAGGTGAGGAGGTAGACATGTCACCTTGATTCAAAAAATTAAAATCACGCTATTATCACTACTTTTTATTAAAATGTGATATGTATACATCAAGGCACAAAATCATAAAGGTATGGCTCAACGAACTTTCACAAAACAAATGCACCCATGTTAGCATAATTAAAGGAAGAAATAGAACACTGCTGAAGGCCAAACTGCTCCCTCATTGCTCCTCCCAATCTCCATTCCCTCCACCTCCTAAAATGTATCTACTTTCCTGCTCTGACATCATCAATTAGACTTGTGTTTTTATGTAAATAGAATCATACTTTATATTTGGCTTTGATATTATTGTTTATGATTTTTTACTGCTCTGAAATATTGCATTGTGTGACTATACCTCAGTGTAGTTAGCTATTCTACTGAATATTTCCAGTTTTTGCCTTGTATAAATAATGATGCAATGAGCAGACATGTCTCATGACTCATGTGTCTTAGCACACATGTACATGCAAATCTACTAGACAGACATTTGGGAGTAAAACTGCTGCCATAATATATACCATTGCTTTTATTTTCAACTTTATTGATGTATGGTTGACTAATAAAGAAATTGTATATTTAAAATATACAATGTGATGCTTTGATGTAAGTATAAATTGCTAAATGATGACACAAACTAATTAACATCTTCATCTCACAGTAGTAACTTTTCTATGTTGAGAATATCTTAAATGTACTCTCTTAGAAAATTTCAAGTGTGTGATATGTTATTATCAACTATAGTCAACATTCTATACATTAAGTTTCCAGAACTTATTTATTTAGGTATTTTATATCCTTTGACCAGTATCACTACATTTCCCCCAATCTTCAGCTTCTGCTAACTACAGCTCAACCCTCTTCTTCTACCTACTTGTCTCTTTGGACTTTACATATAAGTGAGATCACGTGATATCAGTCTTTCGGTGCCTAGCTTATTTCACTTAGCGTAGTATCAAAGAGGTTCATCCATGTTGATCTCTGCCTTTTGCAAGGTGATTAATATTCCATACACACACACACACACACACACACACACACACCCCAAAATTTCTTCATTCATTCCATAAGATAGTTTTAGGGTGTTTCCGTGTGTGTGTGTGTGTGTGTGTGTGTGTGTGTGTGTGTGTGTGTGTGTGCAGTACTTGGGAGTTGAACCCAAGACCTCACAAGTACATTACAGGTATTCTAACACTGCGTTGCACCTTCAGACCACTTTTTATTTATTTATTTTTTAATTTTGAGACAGAGTCTTGCTAAGTTACACAGGCTGCCTCTGGCCTTAAACTTGCTATCACCCTCCCTCAGCCTCAGTCACTGGGATTACAGGCATGTCCCATTGCACCTAGCTTTTTTCTATGTCTTAGCTATTGTGCATAATGCTACAATAAACAAGGAAGGGCAGATCTATCTTTTAAGTCTGTTTTCATTTCCTTTGAGTGTATATACAGAGAGGAATTTCTGCATCACATATTCTGGTTTTTTGGTGAACCTCTACATTGTTTTTCATAATGGCAGCACAAATTTACTTTTCAACCAAGACCCTTTCTCTCCACACCCTCAACAACCCTGGTTATCTCTGGTCATGTTGATAATAGCCTTCCCACCAAATATGAGGTTACATCTCACTGTGGCTTTGATGTGCATTTCCCTTATGATTGGCGATGATTAACAACTTTTCATATACTTGTAGCCATTCCTAGATCCTCTTTTAAAAATGTCTCTTCAAGTCCTTTTTATACTTTAAAATTGAAAATTTTTTGCTGTTGTATGATTTCTTTACATATTTTGGGTATTAACACCTTATGAAATACAGTTTACAAATATTTTCTCCCAATCCATAGGCTGCCTTTTTATTTTGTTGATTGTTTTCCCTACTTTGAGAAAGCTCTTTAGTCTGTATTACATAAGTATTCTAATTTGTTTACTTCTGCTTTTGTTGTCTAAATGTGCAGTGTGGTTAAAAAAAAATAGATCCTTGCCAAAGGCAGTTGCAAGGAGCTCTTTCCTTACGTTTTCTTCTAGGAATTTTATGGTTTCAGGTTTTACATTTGAGTACTTGATCTAATTTTCAGTTTATTTTTGTGAATAAAGTAAGATAAAGGTCCAGTTTCATTATTTTGCACATCATTATCAAATTTTTCCATCACCATTAGTGAAGAGACTGCCTTTTGTAGAGAATACCCATTTGGTGTTCTTGCTACCCTTATCAAAAATTAATTGATTGTATATGCTTAGGTTTATTTTGAGGCTCTCTGTTCTGTTCCATTGGCCTTGTGTGTCTTCTTTTTTATATCTAGAATATAATGGTGTTTAACCTGAAGAGATGTAAAAGTAGCAGCCACCTTGGAGTTCTACCTCCTGTATGTTAGACTTTCTGGTCCTTATTACTGCAGGGGTCTTCCAATGCCCATA
Organism: Pedetes capensis; assembly: GCA_007922755.1. Classification (NCBI taxonomy): domain Eukaryota; kingdom Metazoa; phylum Chordata; class Mammalia; order Rodentia; family Pedetidae; genus Pedetes; species Pedetes capensis. The sequence continues at coordinate 128,022 of VMDO01003049.1, forward strand.
GTAGCTATTTTTGCATTTTATCTGGCTTTTTTAGTCATTTTTTCTTCAAGCTACTCTATTGTATTTTTTGCAAATACAAAAAATTACCTACTTGCAAAATTACCTACAGCATTCATTTTAACTATCCTTTAAATATCAAAAATATTGGACTAATTTGCTTATAAATATGTGTATCTACATGCCATGATCCTATATAAAGTATTCTCATGCTTATCATTTTCTAATCATTTTTATTTTTCTTTTTAAGGAACTAAGAATGATTTTATTATTTCCATGGCCCATTACAGCCTCCTAAATCTACTAACCTGTTTGTTCATGACAGATTTAAGGATTCAGAGGGAGGAAATTTCACTAAATTATTATATGTAACTATATTCCATGCTATAGTCAATTGAAGAATTTTTAAATATCAGATAAGACATGATTAATTCATATCCATTTATAAAATTATAAATTACACACCAGCCTTATAGACTGAAATGCTTTTCTCAAATATGCTACTTAACATGTTCATTCTCCTAGTTGTCACTCATGGATGTCTTCATGGACATAAGGATGGAAGGCAGAATAAGAAAGTGAGACAACTGAAAAACAGATGAGCCTTGGATCTCAAACAGGAATCTCAAAGAGAAGTAACAGAAGAAGACAACACTCTCATCACCCATCTCTCAGCCAGATGCAATTTCAAAAAAAAGAAGTTTGAGGGAATATAACCTAAGTTCTTTTAGTAACAGTATTTGTCTATTTATGTTATAGATGAATTAAGTTAAATATGGGAAGTAAACAGTTCTCTTCTTATGGATTACTCACTTGGCAAATAAGTAATGAAAATTTGCTTCACAGTATTTGCATCAATTTCTAATCTCGGGACATTCATATATTAACATTTCTTATAAGCATATTTTCCACATACTATAATTATCCATGCTGAGAGTCTTCTGTTTTATTATGCTAGACACCACTAGTTGCTGAATATATCTTCTGCTTCCTGCTTTATATAGAACTTTTTAAACACATATACCTCCATTTAAACCCTACATTTCCTAGATTCTTTTTTATTTTATTTATTTATTTTTTTGTATAGAGGTTGCCAATGAGATGAAAGTCAATGTTGAATTGTAAGCAAGTATTTAGACAAAATCTAAAACCATACCACCCTGGCATCCAAGCTTGTGAGATTTCAGAAGCTAAGCAGGGTCAGCCTGGTTAGTACTTGGATGGGAGACTGCCTGGGAATACTGGGTTCTGTAGGCTTAGAAGACAGATCCAGCAGCCCACTCCCCCCACCAGAAAAAACAATCAGCCATTAAAAACTCCATGAACAGCAGAGAAGCACTGACAATAGTGCCTGGCATGGCACAGTGTTGGGTAATATTTTGTTCTGTTGTACATAGGGTCACTATGAGTTGGACCTGACTCAACAATACCTAACACAGCAATACTTTAGACAACAGTTCCTTAAAGTTAGCTCACTGAGCTTGGGGAAAGCCCCTTTACCTTCCTTTTTCATGACTCAAAAGAGAAACCACTGCTGACATGGTTCTTGGAGGCTATTTGGAAGAAGAAAAAGGCCAAATGGAAGAGAAGTTGGCTAACTACACCATGATAGTATACTCTGAAGCTACTCACAGCAATCACATAGTTTGATTCTTATAACTTTATTTCACAGATTTCTACATTATAAGTTACTGCCTCTGGATATTTACACATATATCTCAAGGTAAAACTTATCGTCTGAAATATAGAAACAAAAAATGTAAGTTACTATTCTAAAGCTAGCTATAACTTTGTGATTGAATATGCAGGGCTAAAGAATAATAGTCCCTATAATATAAAAACACAATAAGGTTCATTTTTTTCCTCATGGAATGTGTGTATGTGCACATTTGTGTGTGCATGTGCCATGTTTCCATTTTTAAAATTATTCTTTGATTTGCCTGTGTTCCTGTGAACACTTACTTTGCAAATACAAAAAATTACCTACTTGCAGACAAAAATACAGGAAGCATTTTCATTCTCTGTTGTTGTTGTTGTTGTTGTTGTTGTTGTTGTTGTTGTTGTTAGGTGCCATCAACTCAGGTCTGACTCAGTTTTCAATGGCTGATTGTTTTGGGATTGCACGTAGAGTGGATTGCCACATCCTTCTCCCATTTTTTGCAGTGCTGGAGATAGAGTCCAGAGCCTCAGAGAGTGCAGAGCAGCACTGTACCAACTGAGCTAAACTCCAGCCCCTTTCAATTTCTAGTTTATGATATTGTCAGTATTTTGGCTCCTGCTTAGCTTTTAGCTAGCTGGAATTAATATTTTCCAAGGTTCTATCTCATGATACATTATAGCCCAGGTAAGACACAGAAAATGGAATCATAAATATTTAAACTTGTGTATCAATCAGTATTAATGAGAATATTTCCATTTGCCTTTAAATTTTGTCAACATATTCTTTGAAAGAAATTAGAAGAGCTCAAAAATTCTCATAGTAGAATTTTGAACTACACAAATATTTTATCATTCTTAATTATCAGAAGAGTAAAGCCTCATTAATTTGAATATGTTAATTGATAATTAAAATTAATTTGGATAAAATGGATATTGTGATCTCCATTTGTTAAACTTGTATAATAAGACCTTCCTTTGAAAAATAAACTTGATTTCAAGAAGTATAGAAAAGTAAAGAAAAAGCATTTTGTATCCTTAATTTTCAGGTAAGACCCAAAGAGATTAGAAAACACTCTAATCATGAGTAAATGGAAAATGTAGAAATACAACACATATTTCCTATCACTTGTATGTCTGTAGCCAGACCACCCTGGGGTCCCATCTCATCAGATCTCAGAAGCTAAACCGGGTCATGCCTGTCTAGTACTTGCATGGGAGATCGCTTGGGAACAACAGATACTGTAGACTTGGGAGAAGGACCTGGCAACCCACTTCCAAAAAAACAGCCATTGAAATCCCCATGAATAGCAGAGAAGCACTAACAATACTGTTTCACCTGTTGTATGTAGGGTAACTATGAGTTGGACACCGACCTGATGGCACCTAACAACAACAACAACAGCAGCAGCAACAACAACAACAACAACAGCTTCTTTTTAAGTTTCTGTATTGTGAAAATTTCACTATATTAAAAATAAAGCTGTATTGTCAGCCCTGCCTATGCAACTTATTTATAAGTTTTAAGTTTTTATATTACCTTTATCCTGAATTGTAAAAAACCATTAAACTAATTATAGCACATTACTTGTAAGAATATCTTATATGACTCAAACTCATTAAGTTTCAGAGGTCCATGTCTGAAATGGTGGGTATCTTCATGTCCCAAAGTAGCAATAAAATGTATGACATGCTAACTACAAAACATGATAATAATAAGTGCAAGTAATGGAAAATTCATATTCCAGGTCAGAGAATCACTTGTGCTGAGCAGCAGAAAAAAGGACTCTGGTGCTCCCTGGAACCAAACCCTGTCATTGAAACTAAGACTTCTACTTGATGACTTAAGCAGCTGTGATGAACTTGGTAACCACAGCTGAAGCTTGCTAGTGTAATGACTACCCATGCTACAGAAGCTATTTTGAGGCAACAGCAAGTTGCTGTTCTACAAGCATTTAGGCTCTGCCTACTTCATACTGAAGCTCTATAATCCTGAGGAATAGGAAGTTGGACAATGGACAAAAATAATATCACTTTATAGCAAACCGAGAGTGACTCACTAGAAAATATAGCACATATTTATCATTACTTTCTTTCAAAAAGTGTCCAGCACCAAAAACTATTATTAAAATAAGAAGAAACTGGGTGCTCTTACACATACTTTTAATCCCAGGGACTTGGGAGGCTTGGGCAGGAGGAGTGTGAATTTGAGGCCAGAGGGTGCCTCTACATTCAGCAAGACCCTGTCTCAAGATGAAAAAGTTAAAAAGGACTGAGGATGCAGTTCATTGTTAGAGCACTTGCCTGAGAGATGGGAGGTGCTGAGTTCAACAGCCAGTACTGCGAATTAGAAGAAGAAGAAGAAGAAGAAGGAGGAGGAGGAGGAGGAGGAGGAGGAAGAGGAGGAGGAGGAGGCGGCGGAGGCGGCGGCGGCGGCGGGGGGAAGGGGAAGAGAAAGAAGAAGAAGAAAAAGAAGACGAAGAAGAAGACGAAGACGAAGACGAAGACGAAGACGAAGACGAAGACGAAGACGAAGACGAAGAAGAAGAAGAAGAAGGAGAAGAGAAGAGGAGGAGGAGGAGGAGGAGGGGGAGGAAATAATTTCTCAACTTAGAACTATTACAGTTGGTCACTTGGTATGAATGTAGGCATGAATTCAAAATGAATTAATTATTTTTCTGTAGAAGTTATTGTTCCCTTGATTTTTAGCCCCACCCTATCTTAATTTTTAAAAATTTTAATTAACATACAACATGATGGGTTTCATTATGGCACTTTCATACAAATATTTTGTATACTTTGCCCTTTTTCACCCCCTCCCTACTCCCTAATCCCCACTGGTCCCTCTCCCCTCTTAGTATTCCCTTTCCTCCTCCAAGTAAATCCCCCTTTTACTTCAAGTGTCACACACAGACACTTTTTGTTGTTGCTTTTGTTTTGTTTGTTTTACTTTTCCAACTTAGATTCTGCATATGAGAGAGAACATCTGGTATATGTCAGAGTTTGGCTTATTTCACTTAATATGATGATCTCCAGTTCCATCCATGTTCCTGCAAATGACCTAATTTCACTGTTTCTTTATGGCTGAATAAAATTCCATTGTGTATATATAGCACATTTTCTCAATCCATCCGTCTGAATAGCTATTGTGAACAATGTTGCAATGAACGTGGAAAAGCCTGTGTCTCCGTGGTGTGTTGATTTAGATTCCTTTGGGTATATGCCCAGGAGTGGTACAGCTGGATCATATGATAGTTCTATATTTGGTTTTCTGAGGACCCTCCCTCCATTTTAAGATCTAAGTATAGTCAAGAACTTTCTAAAAATGACCCCAATAGCCCAGGAAATAGTAACAAGAATTGACAAATGAGATTACATCGATAAGGGATGCTAGGCAGGAAGAAAGGGAATAAAAGGGCCCTCTGCACCCATCAGCTTCCCAGGCACTTTTTGAGACATGAATGTCAGTGTGGTGTTCCTCTGAGACAAATGGCCTGATATGGTGGTCAGTTATTTCCTGGTACATAATATCCTTTACAAACAGCACAATTGCTGTTAGATAATACCCTTTTACAAATGGCATGGTCTATAACTGGCAACTTGCTTTACATAGGAAGACAACAGGTGCCTCCTCATCTAGGCTAGGAATGGGAGAATCTCCTTTGAGTCAAGACCCCTCCTGCAATAAAAAGGAGGACCAAAGGCCAGCTGAAGACAAAGGGTAAGGGAAATATGATATGCCTGAAGAGAAGATCAAAAAGAGGTGAGGAATATCTGTCCGCTTAATGAGCTCAGGACTTAGAAGGCTGAAAAAGGTGAGGCTCAGTGCAGCATCCACAGTGTGCAGTTGTTCTAGCTCTCAGCAGATGTCTACAGTTCTCCTCCCATCCAGAGATGTTTGCAGTGGCCACAGCTGGCAGTGTCCAGATGCCCAGAAATGCTCACAGAAGTTCACAGATGTCCAGATAACCAGAAATGTTTGCAGTTGTCCACAGTTGCAGTTGTTCACAGATGTTTGGAAGTGCCCACAAGCTCATCACTGGATCTGCACACTTCCTGCCCTCACAAGTGTAATTAGAACTATTCATGACTCTTTTTGCTGCACCTTGCTGCTTTCTGATTTCTGTCTTAGAAAGCATAACTTTCTCTCTCCCTTTGTCTTTCCATCTCCTTTCTCCTCACAATGGCATAACTCCCCAGCCTGCTTCCCCAGCACTTGGTACTGAGGGCACTCTTCTCTTCTCCAACTCTAAATAAACTATCCTCTACATTTCTCTTAGGTCATTTTTTAAATTATTTTACCAAGGACCAAGGTTATGCTGCTAATTCTCCAATAACACCCAGATCTCTCTCCCACTAAAAACATGAAATTAAAAATCTTCTGCACAGAATAGGAAACAATTGATAAAGAGAATTTCTCCCACAGAATGGGAGAAAATCTTTGCCAACTATATATCTGACAGGGGATTGATATCAGATATATATATAAATAACTCAAAAAAGTTAAACATCAAAACCCTCAATGATCCAATCACTAAATGGACACTAGGACTGAATAGATGGTTCTTAGTAAAAGTACAAATGGCCAATAAACATATTAAAAAGTTCAACATTCTTAGGTATGAGGAAAATGCAAATCAAAACAGCATTGAAATTCTATCTCACCCCAGTCAAAATGACTAGCACCAACAAAACAAACAACACTAGCAAGGATGCCAGTAAAGAGGAATCTTTATATACTTCTAGGTCTGTATCCATAGCACCCTAGCATCTGATCCTGTCTGATCTCGAAAGGTAAGCACAGTTGGCCTGGTTAGTCCTTGGATGGGAGACTGCCTGGGAATACCAGGTGCTACAGGCTTAGGAGAAGGATTTGGCAATCCACTCCCAAAACAATCTGCCATTGATAACCCTATGAATAGCAGAGAAGCACTGACATGGCACAACATCTGAGTGTTTCATTCTGTTGTACGTAAAGGGTCGCAATGGCTCAGACCCAACTTCACAGCACCCAACAACAACAGTACACTTCTAGAAGGAATGTAAGTTAGTACAATCATTAAGTGTCATTATGATGATGATGATGATGATGATGATGATGATGATGATGATCATTAAACCATAATAAGTGTTTCCTTCACTATACTACCCTTTTCTTTCCCCATAACTTTTTTTTAATGGTACTGGGGTGTTGAATTCAGGGCCTTGGACATATGTTGCAATTGCTCTGCCATTCAGTTGTACTCCTGGGCCCTTTTTAAATTTTTATCTTGAGACAGACTCTCACTAAATTGCACAGGCTGCCTCTGGTCTCAAACTCGTGATCTTCCTGCCTCTTCCTCCTCAGTTGCTGGGATTATAGGCGTGCATCACCATGCCCAGTTCTCTCCTTATAATTTTTATCTCTAGTCTTATAAATATTTCCTGGTTGTTTACAATATTCTGAACCTTTTTGAGGTGTTTTACATGTGCTATCAATATCATTCGCTGATTTAAGCCTTCTAACAATCTTATGAGGAAAGAACTGAGGAACAGAGAAGTTAATTTACTTCTCTAGCATTATATGGGGGAAAGGGCAAGTGAGGGGGTTGAGTTTAACTAGAATACAAAACTATGGAGGAGAGTCAGGTGCCATGGCACACACTTGTAATGCCAGCTCCCCTGGAGGCTGAGGCAGGAGGATCACACATTCTAGACCAGAGGCAGTCTGTACAAATTAATAGGGCCCTGTCTCAAAATAAAAAATTAAAAAGGGGCCAAGAGTGGGACTCAGTGGTAGAGTACTTGCCTAGAATGTGCAAGGCCCTGGGTTCAACCCCCTAATACCATAAAAACAAAACAACTTATGGAGGAGAAATCTACTGTTGATGAAGATGTGATTGTTTGTCTTCCAGATTCCAAGATTCTGCTGTCCAAGGTACTAATTGGTACATTTTCTATTTTTTTAAGTTTTAGAATATGTTTTATTCTCTTCTTCATCTGTTACTAAATGCTTAGGCCACAATCATAAAGTCCTCAAATTAGCTTAACAATGTCTTCAGTTTTAAACTTAATTTGCTGCGTCATCTCTAGTGCTCTTTATTATAGATGCAGTAGCAATCTTCACAACTTCCATGGAGATTTAGAGTTAATAACTCCAGCCCATACTCTACTTACTCAAATAAGCATAGGGGGTGACATCAACTGCTTATGTCCCATAAGTTATACACTTTAGCCTTTCAAACTTGTAGAAATTATTTATTTCCTAAAGCCCAGTTTTCAAATGCCAAATTAGTTTTCAAATGCCAAATTATTCTGACTTATCAGCAGTATAACTATGCTTAAATATTAAGACATGGAGGAGACAATCCCTACTCATAAGTTATTTTTCTTCCCCAATATGTTGTCATTATCACATTGTCATATTGCATATCTACTTCACTTTAGACATACTGAAAAGTATGCATTTGTATTATATTGTGGTTTAAATTTGCATTGGGTTGAAAACTAATGAGTTATTAGCACTTTTCATGAATTTATTGTGATTCAAATATGTTCTTATATAAAAAATCAGTCCAAAATGTTTATTCATAGAGTTTTATGGCATCAATTTGCAGTAATTTTTACATATTCTGGATATGATACATACCTCTAGATTTGATAAATAATTCAAATATCTTTTCCTACCCTGTAATTTGATTTTTATCCCCTTAAAGGATGTCTTTTGATATTATAAAGTTCATTAAAAACAGATATTCTTAACTTAAGTTAGTTCATTATTTTTCGTACCTGCTTATTTTTGTGTCCTATTTAAAAAAAAAACAGATTCTAAAGTCATCCTATGCTTCCTTCTAAATGTGTTACAATTTTACCTGATATATTTAAGTGCATCATCCATCTGATATTGAATGATGCCTATGGTATAAAGAAATTATTAATCCTCACTTTTCTCCACATATTTATTGAGTTGACTCAACAATATTTATTGAAAATATTCTCCTTCCCAACAACACTACAGTATCACCTTTGTAATAAAGCAAGTAACTATGTATGTATGCATTTGTTTCTAGACTATAACTTCTGAAATATTATTGTCAAAGATACATAACTTCAACCTAATCATGATAAAACACCAGACAAAATAAAAATTGAGGGATATTCTACAAAATAACTTTCCAGTACACTTCAAAGGTTTCAAAGTCATGAAAAATAAAGAGAATTTCAGTAACTGCCACAGACTGAAGACTAAAGAGACTTGAAAACTAATTACAACATTCAGTCCTGGACAGGTCCTGGATCAGAGAAAGGACATTAGTGGAAGAGTCTGAATTAAGTTTGTAGTTTAGTTGGTAGTATCACATTGATGTTAATTTCTTGGTTTGGATTATTGTACTGTGGTTATGCAAGATGTTGGTATTAGCTGTGCTGAATGAAGAATACACAGGGATCTCTGCTCTATGTTTTTTAACTTTTCAATGAGCCTAAAATAAAGATGGCCTGTAGCCATAGCCCTGTGATATCCGATCCTGTCAGATCTCAGAAGCTAAGCAGGGTCAGACCTGGTTAGTACTTGGATAGGAGACCACCTGGGAACACCAGGTGCTGTAGGCTTGGGAGAAAGACCCGGCAACCCACTCCCAAAAGTCAATCCACCATTGAAAACCCTAAGAATAGCAGAGAAGAACTGACAATAGTGTTCCACCTGTTGTACATAGGGTCTCTATGAGTCAGACACCGACTCAATGGCATCTAACAATAACAAAATAAAGATGAGTAACTAAAGCTGATGTAGTCTCTTTCTACATATATCAAAATTCCTCAGAATCATGCTCAACTTTTTTCATTATTTTTTAGAATATTAATTTGTATAAGTTGTTTTTTGTTGCTGTTAATATTTTCTGTAATATTTCATGGTCTATCTTTTTTCTTGCAATAAAAAAGAATAGTTCTACTATCCTCAAATTTATTCAGAACTGTCTTATTGTCAAAGTTTATAAACTCTATCGCATTTCCTGGTGGGTTCCTGGTGGGCCTCTCCACTAGAAGATCAGCTTAAGGGTCCCTATGCCTCTTAGCACAATGTTGAACTGGGCACTTCCTGAATTGCAGAGTGAAGAAGGACTGTCCCTGGGAGTGCCAATATCCACATTCAATCCCAGTAATGAAGACTCTTCAGGCATTACATCTATGGATAAAGTCCATTCTAGCAGAGTCTAGTAAGAAGTATGGGAATGGCATGATGGTGAGAGGACAGAAGGGGAAGGGGGAAGGCATAGAAACAATTCAGCCATCATTCAGGAAGACTTTCTGCTGATGTCCACTTTTTGTTCCTCTTCTCACTCCTGTACCCATACTCATAACTAGGATTTGGCTTGAAAGTGTTGATGTCATCTCCACCGTGGCTATATCATCCACTTCTCAGCTTTACCTGCAAACTTGTTTTAATTCACTTGTATTCTTCCACAAACTGTTAAAATTGCTTCAATGATTACTTTCTCCTAATCTCCTTGTGATTGTAGACTCATTTTTTTCTATATTTCAATAAAGTTTTTTCAAGGAGTTTACAGAAGAGCAAAACAGAGTTGTGTGGCCATTCTACTATATTAAACACAAAGCTTTCCACTATGCATTTTAAGTTTGATCTCCAATTTCCATATGTGTATATTATATACAATGTAGTATTATTGTTTTTAGGAGCTGTGGAGTTAGGTCCAACTCATAGCGACCCTAGGCACAACAGAAACACTACCTGAACTTTGCCATGCCCAGCACTATGCCAGTGCTTTTCTACTATTCATAAGGTTTTCAATGGTTGATTTGGGATTGTTTCAGGAGTGGGCTATCATGTCCTCCTCCCATACAATGTACTATATGTTAAAATAATAAATAAATAAATTTATTATAGTTCATTGTGAAAGTGCAAAGTATCCAGAACACTAATGAAAAATAATAAGAAAATATAAAACCTTAAGAAAGTAAATCATATAAATCAAACATGAATCCTAAATAGGAAAATGTAGAAGTGACAAAGCAACTTATACTATTCTTCTCTTTGTAGAATCTGTTGAGCTAACTAAAGACTGCAATATGTTGTCCATAAAGCAAATCTAATTCCATATTATGTGATCCACCAAGAAACAAAAGACAACCACTCCGAAGAACACATGAGCCCAGGTGAACAAAGTCTGACTAATATCTAAATGAAGGAGTTAATACTTTCTACCCACTTCCCATTTATGTTCTCATTTCCCACTTAGTTTGCTGAAAGGAATATATGAGTAATAGCTGGTCCATTTTAGGAATGTTTGTGTGTCATTTTTCTCTTTGCTGTCAACATCCCAAACCCAGGTCTATTATGTTACTCATAATAATATAGCACTTACACATCAGTACATTAGGTAGTTTTAGAATGATAAGTAACTGACAAATCATTATTAGGGAGTTAAGATGTCAGAAATCCTTCATTTAAAGATAATTCATAGGATAAGATATGATAAATGAGAAGCTTTCCAAACTCCATCAAGGGATGGGGTTGCAGCTCTAAATACATATACGTAATATATAATAAATGCATGGATCTCACATCTAAACACCGACAGACCTAAGAAATGACTTCGGAACACCATAATTTAGAATTAATCACCTATTCATTAATGAGAATTTGTGCTTCAACAATTCTCACTGAAATTATGCATAAAAAACAGTTCCAGAATCAGCATTGGTTATTATGCAAAAGTTTTGACCAGAGCTTTACTGAAATTTACAAAGGTCCATTAAAATTCTTTATGAAAAATTGTTATTTAATGGCTTTGTGAGTCTCATTAATGTTTGCATTCAGTGATTGGCCTCCTGCAGTCTCCACCACACTTAGATTTTGAGTGATCACAGGATACCACAGCCAACATAATTTAACCCTTTATATAATTTCTATGCCATGTAGATCCCTGAATAAATTTTAAACTTTTTTCTGTTTGGTTGTAAATATTTATCACCATAATTCAGTTAACTTCTGGTGGTTTGATAGAGTTTTGCAAAAAGAAAAAAGAAACAGAGAAGAATAAGTGTTAACTTTTAAAAAATAAGAAAGAATAAATATTCCTATGTCATGAAATTGCTAACTTCAAATTTAAGGAAAGACATTAGGTTTTATCCACAACTGTCAATTCTCTATTAAATTTGTAGAATGATATAGTGATACATTTAAAAAATATTAATATGTATGCAATAGCATAAGCTTTTTTAAGCTTCTACATAAACCTGTGAGGTAGGATTAAATATACCTGTCATACATATGAAGAAAGAAAGTTTTACAATAAGAATCACATCTGGGTTTTAAAACCAGGGCATTATTTTTACCATTTAATAGTCTGACATATTTTCCACTATATTAAAGCTATCTTTACGTTTCCTAGTACATAACCTGGCATCCTGTGGTTTGGATATAAAGTATCCCTCGAAAAGACTCCTGTGCTAACAGCTTTGCTGCCAGCTGATGGTCTCTGGTGAAACTGACTGGACCTGAGGACTCTAATCTCATCAGTGGGTTAATACATCGATGAGTTCATAAGGTGCTTGCATTATTGGAAGGTGGTAGAGACCACGCGGTGGGTTCAGGTTGGAGAAGGCAGGTCATTGGGGATGTCTCTGAAGGGCATATCTGGTCCAAGGCCCCTTCCTGTCACTTTTTCTCTACTTACTGGCTCTCATGAGGGGAGCAGATTTCCTCTGCCATGTTCTTTCTCCATAACATCTCAGCCTCTTCTTACACCCACAGCAACTAGCCAGACAAGCACAGATGGAAGCCTCTGAGACTGCACAAAATAAACATCTCCCACAGTAAGCTTTTTCTCAGGTGTTTTATCACAGTGACAAAAAAAGTAATTAAAACATGGAATAAACACATCAAACATATATATATATATACATACATACATATACATATATACACACACATACATAAACATGTATTTACACATATATATGTAGAGAGTTTCTATCCAAATATTTAATACAACTTCAGATAACTTTCTATAAGCAAAATAGCACTGAAGACTTGCAGAAAAGCAATGTATTTTTAGTACTCAAAATCTCTGAATGAAAGTTACTTTCATTTCCCCTGCATCCAAAATAATTCCTGAAAAAAAAGAAAAAAACCACCACCTCTAATTGACCCTGGCCTAAGTCATGGCCACTTCCAGACTGAATGAATAGGAATAGGGTACTCATTTAAAACTCTGATCTCATGATGAGTCCTGCAGCAGGGAGGCAATACTAAATGATTGTCTGACTAGGTGAAAGAAAAGTTCTCCTAAGGGTCAGAGGATTTCTCTTAGGAGAAAGAGAGGAAATGGAGGCTGAACAAGGAAAAGTATTTGTCGGCTCTCTGCAAAGACCTTTTAAGGACCAATGCATGCCAACCTCTATATGAAAACTTCCCTACCAGCTCCCCTGAGATGTCTAACAACCGTGTTTACATAAACATTTATCACTGCATAGTGTACTGTTTGCGTACCAATCTTTCTCCCTCTGGACTTTAATTCTTTGAGTCCAAAGCCTATATCTTAGCCATTTCTGTATGTTCAATGCAGATGCTGACTGCAGATAAACCACAAAATTGTTTATTATGTTTATAATGTGAAAATCACAAGTTCTATGAAGAACTTCTATGCTTGAACATATTCAAAAGAGAGCATGGATGAACAACTATTTTATCTCTAAAAAAGATCCCTTGCAGGAATATGATTCGAATACAAGTATTGATGATTTTGGCTTATGATATGAAACTTTTTTATCTTTTTTAGAATAGCTCCTGATGACATAATCCATTATGTTGATAAATGTCCTTACTTAAAAAGTTATTTGAAAGTGTATTTAAGGTTTGACAGTGAAAATTTCTCTTCAAATTAGTTGCTAATAGAAAATATGTCTCTCCTTCATCCAGTTTATTTCCTTTTGCTTATGTTTGCTTCCATTTTTCCTTGACTATCTAAAACAAATAGATAAAATTGAAGTATAATTAACTTTCCTAATTTAGGATATTATTTGAATATAATTGGTTCCTAATTAAGTTCTCCAGTTTGTCATGTATAAAAATCATCCAGGGTGCTTGTTTAAAATATACTTCCTGGCCTCTTTTCTTGGGTTCTGATACTATGCATACTGATTTCCATAGTGGCTACACTAATTTACATTACCACAAAGTATATAAGTTTTTGCTTCATTCTTGCCATCATTTGTTATTGCTATTCTTCTTGATGATAACCATTCTGAGGTGAGATATAATTTCAGTGTAGTTTTGATTTGCATTTTCCTGATTGCTTAAGATGTTAAACATTTTTTCATGTATTTATTGGCCATTTGTATTTCATCTTTTGAAAACTCTTGGCAGTTTATTTGTCCATTTATTGATTGAATTATTCTTTTAGTGTTTGTTGTTGTTGTTAGATGCCGTCAAGTCGGTATCCGACTCATAGCGACCCTCATAGGGTTTTCAATGGCTGACTGTTTCTGGATTGCCTTGGGAGTGGATTGCCAGGTCCTTCTCCCATTTTTGCGGTGCTGGGAATTGAACTCAGGACCTCAGAGACTGCAGCACAGCGCTCTACCAACTGAGCTAAATCCCAGCCCTTTAGTGTTTAATTTTTTGAATTATTTATATAGTCTAGATACTAATCCTCTGTCAGATGAAAAGCTGGCAAAGTTTTTTTTCATTCTATAGGCTGTCTCTTCACTCGGGTAATTGTTTCCTTTGGTGAGCAGAGGCTATTTAATTTGATGTAATCCTATTTGCTGATTCTTGCTTTTATTTCCTGAGTTATTGGGGTCCTATCAGAAAGTTGTTGCTTATTCCTATATGTTGAAGTGTTTTCTTCATGATTTCCATTAGTAGTTTCAGAGTTTCAGGTCTCACATTAGGTCTTTTATCCATTTGGAATTGAATTTTGTACAGAGTGAGACATAATCTAGCTTTAATCTTCTACATGTAGAAGCCCAGTTTTCTCTTTTATTCAATGTATGTTTTTGGCACCTTTGTCAAGAATCAGATGGCTGTGACTAGGCTGATTTCTAGAACATCTTTTACTATGGCTCTGTAGTATAATTTAAAATCAGATACTGTGGTTGTAGCATAGTTTTAAAAGAGGTAGTCATGCCCAGTGTGGCGGTGTATGCCTGTAATCCCAGCAACTCTGCAGGCAGAGATAGGAGGATCCCAAGTTCGAGACCAGAAGCAGTCTGTGTAATTAGCAAGACCCTGTCTAAGAAAGGCAAAAACTGGGTTGGGGATGCAACTCAGTGGTACAGCACTTGCAAAGCATGCAAGTGTAAGGCCCTGGGTTCAACCCCCAGTACTAAAAAAAAAAAAAAAGTAGTCATGACAATGCAAGCATAGGCCTAACACACACACACACACACACACACACACACACACACACACACACACACAAACATTTGTGGGTGAGAAATTAGTGGTAGTTATGAGCTGTCTATATCTCATACTTTTAAAATGTCAATTTCATAGATCTACATTTAGGAACACTTGCTATGGTCTGAATGAAACAAACAAAAACAAATCTCTCTCTTCTAGAACAATGGTAGAAGTCATTCCTGCTCATATTTTCTGAAATAAGCCATGGAGATACTATTTCTCACATCTTAAAGTTGTTCAAGAATCTGAGTTTCAAAGAATGATATGACTTGCTCATGGTGAGAAGGTAAGTGAAAAAATAAGAAGGGTGATTTTCTAACTCTGAGTAAATCCCATGTCCATTTTTCTCTGTATCTGTCAAAACGTTGATATCCATTCCATCAAGTTATCATGTGCTTTTCCAGGTGTATCTTTATCATCAATTTCAGGGTGAGCTAGCACTTTCTTCACTGAAAGAAATAGAACTTCTTGCTCATTAGGTTTCACTTTGGAAAGTAGAGCACCTTACTCAGCTCTTTCTGAACTAGAGTCAAGCCTTCCTGTTGTGTCACCTCTTGGCCACTCTGGGAAACACAGGCTGCACCACAGGCATTTGTCAGTCAAGAGATGACTCGTTCTGACTCAGCTCAGCCAGTGCAATCTGTGATTCTCTAAAGTGGAAGAGCAATGACAGTTGTGAATAAATATAGAATCATTTCAGGCATGTAGGCTTTCTCGGGAGCCTCATCTCACATGGTAGATGGGCAGCACTGATGTTAACACCTTTCAATTACTTTGCACAATGGACAGGTATCTCCTTTTAGCCTGGAATAACAGGAGATCACAGGATCCATAGCCTCTCCCCAGAAAGCCTCATTTTGCAGAAGTATGTTTCTAGTTTAATGGAATTTTCATATTTCAACTATATTTTCTTTGCTTCACTTTAAACCTAATTACTTAACATTTCCTACTAATTACCATTTACACTGTTAAACTCATTCCCTAAGTGCTTGCCTCCTCCATTCCCTCCTCTGTAAAAGTTTTTCATTTCAGTCTGCCATTTGTATGTGTGATTTTTATGATGATCCATATACTTTCTGATACTATGATGACTACAGAGTGTCAGACACGTAAGATTCAAAGTTTTCATACTGAATTTTAGGGGCCAAAATCCAAGAAATTAGCAATGGATCAATAATACTGTGATCAATATTACATGATTTCTCAATAGTTAATTTTTTAAAAATCTGACATCCTGACTAAATTTCAAAAGTATTTTGATTTCATTTAATGGGATCATACAAAGGACACGTGTTGATATCTACTGTCTTCAGAATGTATCTTTTATTAAAAGCATAACCATACTGTTATCATATAAATAATAATTATTATTTCTAATCTGAAGGAAAATGGATACAGATCCTAAAGGGATAAAATTTCAGCTCTCTCCTGGGAGCCTAAAGTGTCAGTGGTGATAGGGGAGGGGATTCGCTCCCAGTTCAAATTAACAGCTAGCAATCTAATCTACACATTTCCTAACTGTCCAGCAACAATTTACCCACAAAGGAGAGAACACCACTAAATGAGTAAGATCAACAAATCTGTGGGTGACGAGGATGCTCATGAACCATACTGGAAGAGGCCACCATTTAGAATGTTCTTAGAGAGGGCTTCAGACAATGAGGGGGCAATCTGTCTGGCAGATTTCTGAAGAGAGTACAATAAAAAAGAAGTAAGAGATAAGAAACAGAAGTTAGAGATAAGAAGTGTGGTTGAAAACATATTATTGTCCTAAACCTAGATGAGTAAAAATCATCCAAACTCCTCCTCCATACACATGATAAATACATGCATGGTGTTCGCTATCCATATATTTACTGAATAGCAAACAATGAAAACATTACAATGCCAAAAGGTAAATTTTTCTCTATGTATATTGAATATGCTTACTGAGGACACTGTTATTAACCCAGAACAAAATTCTCTTTCAAAGCCCCCAATCAGTCAGTACTTGATTCACTCTTAAATTTTGAAGTAGGCTAGATAGATATAGGAGAAAGGAAGGACAAATGGCTGGTACCTAGAGGCAGAAGCATCTTCAGAGCTCTTTTATAGCAGGACATCATGTGGCCACTCAAATAGTAAAAATCAGGACCACCCAAAACCTTCTGGGAATATGGCTGACAAGGTGGCTGCTAACTGTCCTCTGTTTCCTTACAATGGCATCTCCATGTCCCCACCTTTGCAGAACTGACGGTCCCCATCATGTGTCTGACACCATGGCACAGCCAAAAACCCCTATAAGGACACAAAATGGGAATAAACCCTATTCTCCATACCATTTTTGAATTACCCACCTTTCTCTCACTTAATTTGTGAATAATCCTCTCCTTCCATTAAAGTTTTCCAATAAGAGGAACCATCCAAAATCCTTGGGGATGGAATTTACTCTGAGAAGCCCACACTATCCCTACCACTATGTATATTCACATTTGCATAGTTAAAAAAAAAGTAGTGTTCTCTTCCTCGCTCGCGCTCGCGCTCTCTCTCTCTCTCTCTCTCTCTCTCTCTCTCTCTCTCTCTCCCTCCCTCCCTTCCTCCCTCCCTCTCCTTATTTCATCTCTTTTCTGAATTCTTTATATAACTAGGACAAGAATCTGGAAAACCTGGGTGGAGGGGTCAATTTCTTTCTCATTTCAATGTCCCTTTGTTAAGATATAAAAAGGAAATTGATTTTGTGTATTGATCTTATATCCTGCACCATTCACCAAATCACTCATTCATTTCAGTAGGTTTTTTTTTTAATTCTAATAGACTCTTTGCATCACAATCCTGTTTTCTGCTGAATTCAAGAAAAGATTACTACCAAAAGACTGATGAAAACAAGTGCTGGTGGGGATGTGGAGAAAAGGAAACTCTTGGACACTATTGGTGGGAATGTAAATTAGCATAGTCATTATGGAAAATAGTATACAAGTACCCCCCAAAATTAAAAATAAAGCTACCATATGATCCAGCCATCCTACAACTGAAGAAATGAAATCAGTATGTCAAATAGACATCTATACTCCCATATTTATTGTGCACTACTCACACTAGCCAAATTGGAAACAACCTAAATGTTCATCATATGATAATAGAGAGAGAAAATGTGGTGCATATAAACAATAGAATACTATTCAGCCATGAAAAGAATAAAATTTTGTCATTGCAATAATATGAATGGAACTGGAGGACATTATGTTAGGGAGAAAAGCCAAGCACATGTTCTCACTCATATGTGGAATCTAAAAGAGTTGATTTCACAGAAATTGAGAGTAGAATAGTAGTTACAAGACACTAGAGAGATTAAAGAGGAGGGAGAAATAGGAAAAAGTTGACCAATGGATACTAAATTACAGTTTTATAGGAGTCAGAAATTCTGGTGTGTTATTGCCTAATAGGGTGACTACAGATAATAATACCCCGCATATTTCAGAAAGCTAGAAATAAATTTTAAGATTTTGAAAGTTTTCACCACAAAGAAATAATAAGTGTTTAAGGAGATAGATATGTTTAATCTGATCTAAGCATTTCAAGAAGTGTATATGTATCAAAACATCACTTTACAAAAAAAAATAGGTGAAATTCTTATGTTTTATGTAGCAATTAGAAATTTCATTATAAAATGTTGTGGCAATTCAGGGATGGAGTGCAACAGTCTTGAAATACTGGGTTTTTTTAAACATGGAGCTTTAATGAAAGACCTCAAGTTGGATGGAGAAGTATGATTAAGGGCAAACACATCCATTAATCCAGAACAAAGGATGTATTAGGAGGAGTGGCCATAAGAATGTCAGAAATGTAGATTGGGACCAGTTTTCAGAAGGTTTTAAATAGCACTCTAAGAAGAACATATCATAGATAGTTCTTTTTAGAAATGAATAAAAGTCAAATCAAACATCATATTTTAAATGGTTCAGGTAGATGATTTTTCAATTATTATTAAGTTATTGAAGAAAGCCACAGTGGATTAAAGGATTTCTGAAATGTGTAAGTATGAGAGAAAAAGTGGTTACTACTCAAAGTCCTTCTGACTAGCATGGAAAAAACCTATTCACTATTAAACTGCAAACTCATTGACACTGGTCTAATGTAAAGACAGGGTCCATGGTGAAATAAAGTGACATATATATACGAGCATTCCTAAACCATGTATCTAATATGGATTTCGAGAGAGATACTGATTAATGAGTACTTTTTTTATTGTCCTTCTATAAAGAAATACCATGGGTCTGTGGAGTATCATTTTCAAATTGCAGTTTAGTTTCTGTTTTCCATCTCTCCTCTCCTTATTATTCTATATTTAGATAGATATATGAACTTACCAATTCATAAAAGGAAACTTCAACTTCTTATTAAATTGTGACAATGGAACATAGATTCTCCTCTGCACAATTTGGTATAGGCCATATATATGTGTGCCCATAGGTAACATACTGTTGTTTTTAATCATTGTCACAGAAGAAAGAATCTCAATTTTTATTCTTTGGTCTGAAAAATGCTTTCCTTTTCTCTCAGAAGCTTTCAGCTTCCCCACCCCATGTGGGTCAGTGGTATCAAGCACTTTTAACGACTACAGTCAATGCATTCTTATTTTCTTTGGAGCAGGGGACAAATTCTACTATATCTCTGTGTTTATAGAGTTGAATTATTATGCCATAAAGATTGTGACTGTCTTCTATGTAGTTGTTAGAATGAGTTTATTTTGAAATACAAACAGCTCTTCTCTGCATTCATAAACACCCTGCTACGTAATTACTTTCTTCTCTTTAGGCTTTGCTGCTGCTGTTATTGGATTTAGCTCAGTTGGTAGAGCACTGCGCTGCAGTCTCTGAGGTCCCGAGTTCAATTCCCAGCACCACAAAAATGGGAAAAGGACCTGGCAATCCATTCCCAAGGCAATCCCGAAACACTCAGCCATTGAAAACCCTATGAGGGTAGCTATGAGTCGGATACTGACTCGAGGGCACCTAGCAAGCTGCTGTTATTAACCAGCACTTACTGAAATATATGCCAAGCATCATGAAATCATTTGACATACAGTATCTGTATTACTTGTTTGTTGCTATGTAAAAAGTTACCACTAATTTTATCAACTTAAAACCATGAATATCTATTATCTACTACACTTTCAGGGAGGAATGGGGTAGGGTTTAGGAATCAGTTAGTTAGGTGATTCTGATTCAGGATGTATCTTAAGATTACAATAAAGCTCTCAGCCAGGGTGGCTGTCATTTGAAGACTGGAGGACCTGTTCATTTCCATTGCTTGCAGTGTATAATTTAATCCTCCAATGACTCTACTGCTGTTGTGAGTTTTATTAATGCTCCCATATTATAGATGAGGCTAAGTCACAATATCAAATTCAGCCCAAAATGACTCCATAGTCTTTGGTTTTAGCCACTGTGATTAAAACTCTTCCTGATTAAGAAAAAGAATGTTGAGGGCATTTAAAATTTTATATTTTGTTAGAAAAACTGAAATCTAAATTTACTTTACATGAGACCTGCCTCCTTCATCAATTGAGTAATTTATTTAAATGTTGACTATTTAATATTTAATTTACTCATTTTATCCTGAATGCATACATGAGGTATTCTAGATCAGAGCTAGATTTTGTGTTAAATAGATCACAGGAAATAATATATGGATCAGACTCTCTTTCTCTTAGTCCCCACCCTTGGGGTGATGGCATGAGATCCAAGGAATTGTATTACAAGTAACCTATACCCATTCATGCGGGCTGGGATTTAGCTCAGTTGGTAGAGCACCACTCTGCAGTCTCTGAGGTCCTGAGTTTGATTCCCAGCACTGCAAAAATGGGAGAAGGACGTGGTGACCCACTCCCAAGACAATCCCAAAACAATCTACCTTTGAAACCCTATGAGGGTTGCTATGAGTCAGATACGACTCGACGGCACACAACAACAACATACCCATTCACAGGTAAGGAATGAGAACAAGTAATTTTTCTATGCCTAAATAGGGCAGGAGACAGCTGGCCTCTCACCTCTGAAAGGGTCTTCTTCTTCCTCCATCCCTTTGGTACATAAATATAATCTCTCAGAAGCCAGAGACTATCTGTAAGTTTCTGGGCCTCAGTTTTTCTTGAAATGAAAGCACCTAAGAAAATAGAAGCTCCAGTCTTCTTTGGTCACTTGGAGCATAACATAAGAACCTAGAAGTTAGGTAGGTTACCTTAGACATTAGTGGGCAAATGGAGGAAGAAGGGGATTCTGACTGACTCCTGGATCCAGAGCTAATGAATGAAGCCATGTATGAGACAAATCTCCAAGGACATAGGAATAGCTTTGTTCCAATAGACCCCATGCTAATCCAAGGTAAATAGCTTTTTGAATATAAACAAAGGTAGACCATTCCAAGATATCTGTCTATTGATCTATACTTTTGAAATATGCCAAACAAATCCATTAATCTCTTTTACAAAACTAAGACGGTAGGCTCCATATGCCCTAAGCCACAAAAGTTTTCTGAACAAGGGCTACTCTAGGTGGAGCTTGAGTCCCCTTGCTCAAGGCTCATGTCACACTGGGTTCCCAGAGTGGGGCGCCCAGGGCTGTCATAACATTGATGTGTCCCAGTTTGACAAACATTAGAGGGAACACGTGCGCTCGCTCGCTCTCTCTCTCTCTCTCTCTCTCTCTCTCTCTCTCTCTCTCTCTCCTGTCTTTGCTCTTCCTCTCAAGCAGCCCCATGCATGCCTCCCCTTTGGGGGCCACCCCCTCTCTCAGCCCTACCATCTTCTCTATCCAGGGTACATTTCCTTCTAAAAAGCTTGCTTATCCCTTTTGCCCTCTCTGGCTATACCTTCCCCTAGAGAACAGGCATATCCCTATGCCATTTCACCCATACAACCGAGGTTTGTCCAAGCTCTTTTCCAAGTTTATCTAAACTTCTCTAGGTGCCTCTGTTTTCCCACCAATTACTTATTAAAGGTATACAATCTTTTAGAATACACTCTGTATTCTCTACTATGATTTCTGTTACATATAAATTCTTTTATATGCTGAACACAAAAACCAAGGTTTGCTGCGAGACTCCCAGACCCACGTTCCCCAGTAACACTAGCTATTGACCCTTCTCATCCAGATAAGCTTGACCTTCCTCTTGAGTCTGAGCAACATCCTAGACGAATGGCCACAGCTCTAATTTTCATGGTGTGTGAAGAGTCTCAGAGGCCGTACCTTCTTACAAAAACACTGAGCTATGGAGGGCATTTTATGTCCCTCTTTAGAGCATCTTTCTTTTTCCCTATACTTAATGTAATTTAGTTTTTTCAAAGGGGGCTTATAGATCTTTAGGTACCAGTCACTTTTACATATTAGAACTTGTTTGAGGTATGTCTGTGCATCTTTTATCATAAGAATACTTAATAAAATTTTTGCACATTTTGGTCACTTAAATATTTGCTTTAGTAAGATGATTAGTAATGATTATCTAAAATGGCTTTCAGATCCATAACTACATCTTTATTTCATGTTATAAATAATAGTGATAATAATAGAAGAATTTGTATATGCCAGTTAGTATTTGCCAGTCACTGTCCTGTTTTACAGAACCCAATTAAGTGCTCAAAATTTCACAACAACTTCTGAGTAATTTTTTTTAGTCCCCAATGAGTAAGCTAAAACACTAAAGCTTGTGTAACTCCCCTAAGATGGAGCTCCTGAGAAGTTGCAGAGCCATGTCATAACCCAAGCAATCTGGGTCCACATTTCATGCTCTTAATTATCATATGGTTTATATGTGATTTACTAGTTTACAAACAAGTGTTTATTTTTCGCTTTTTAAATGTCAGCTCCCCCATGTGTCTGTCAGCTTGTCGTGCTGTGGGGGCTTGCATGCTGCTGTGATGCTGAAAGCTATGCTACCAATATTTCAGAAACCAGCAGGGCCATTCATGGTGGGCAGGTTTTATTTTGAGCTTCCAGACTAAGACAGACTATGGGAAGGACTTGGCAGTTCACTCCCCAAACAATTATCCATTGAAAACCCTGTGAATAGCAGAGAAGGACTATCAAACACAAGGCCAAAAAATGAGCTCCCCAGGCTCAAAAACATTCAAGAATCTACTGGGGAAGAGTTGATAATAATGACAGGAATGGAGTAAAGCCCATAAGACCTTCTTTTGCTAATGTGGCAAACAACTCAAAATTAGAAGAAATATAGTGGTTGCAACATTGGGCACAAACATAAAAAGATCATGTGCATGGCACAGTGTCATGTAGTGTTTCATTTTGTTGTACATAGAATTGCTATGAGTTGGATCTGACTGGACAGTGAACAACAATGAACAAAAGGATCTCAGGCATTGTTTAAAGCACCATGGATACACAATTGAATGAAAATATGCTAAGCCTCTTTCTGGAGCTAATTTCCTGGTTATTGCAACTGTGGGGGCAGGTATAGAATGAAACTTAAGCAAATAAACACATGAATAATGTAATGTTAGGTTGATAAGTGCTGTGGGAAAAAACTAACACAGTAGGAAACTACAGACCAGGAAGAGTTATATTTTAGTTTTTAGGGAAGTCTTTGTATAGTACTGTTGTTAGATGCTATGGAGTCAGGTCTGACTCATAGTGACCAGACGTACAACAGATGAAACACTACCTGACACTGTGCCATACCTGGCACTATGTCAGAGTTTCTCTGCTATTCATAGGGTTTTCAATGGCTGATTGTTTTTTGGGAGTGGGCTGCCAGGTCCCTCTCCCAACCCTACAACCCCTGGTGTTCCCAGGCGGTCTCCCATCCAAGTACTAACTAGATCTGCCCTGCTTAGCTTCTAAGAACTTATGGGATCAGATGCCAATGTAGAACTCCTGCAGACTTGTTAGGTGTCGGAGCATCAAGTCCGATTCATAGGGACCTCATTGTTGGGGATTTTTAAAATAATATTTTCCAGCTAGGGTCCCTCATGACAGCTTGAGGGGCCGGCCCCTAGTTGGCCCCAGGGCTCATCTCACTCACTCAAAACAGCCCCTCCCATCGAGTGAGCAAAGATGGCCCCCGGCCAGCTTGACCAGCCTCAACCACCATAATTTTGATTGGCTCCCCTCACCACTGTGCAGGTAGTAACTGTCTCCATCTGGCAGTTATGTCCGTTTGCCCCCTGTACCTGCCAGCTGTGTGCCCCGATTGGCTGAA